>APFE031587635.1:119037-184721 GCA_000404065.3 Pinus taeda | reverse complement strand
TCAATTGGTGTACGGTCTTGAAGCAATATTACCGGTCTAATGTGAAATCTCATCCCTCAAACTCGCAGTCGATCTTCTCCCCGGAACCTCAGAAGAAGAGGCTCATTTCTTGGAATTAATCCATTTGGATGAAACCCATCGTGATGCAGCTTCGGCTAGTGAGGCTCATAAGAAACGAGTCAAGGCACAGTTCGACAAGAATGTCAAACCTCGCGCCTTCTCAGAGGGTGACCTGGTGTTACTTTATGAACAGGAATCCGATAAATTGGGAGTAGGAAAATTCAAATCGTTATGGATGGGTCCCTATATTGTTAAATGAGTATTAGCAAAAGGAACCTACGAGTTGATGGACTATGATGGGATTCCACTGGCGCAACCTCGCAACGGGTTGTACCTCAAACGCTACTATGCTTGATCGTGCATAGTAGTCCTCGTGCTTTTGTTACATTTCTGTTTTCACCAAGAGAATTTAATTTGGTTAAGTAATCCACTTTTTGCAGTCGTTGCAGATGTCGAACCTACTGGAATCATTCGTTGGATATGCTAATGGAGCAAGTCGTAGCTCACAGAATCTGTCTTCTGCGGCATGGGCCATTTTCAATCCCAGCGGCAAGTTAGTAATTTTCAGAGGAGTATGTATTGGTCAGTCCACAAACAATATCGCTAAGTACAACGCATTAATAGAACTCCTTTCTGATGCCATTGCACATGGTATATGCCGACTTGTCGTTAGGCTAGACTCATAGCTCGTCATTCTACAACTCACCGGCATCTATGCTGTACAAAATCCAGCTATCTATCGCATGTTCCTAAGGGTCAAAATTTTGGAAAGATAGTTTGATTTCATCCAATATCAACATATTTCTAGAAGTTTAAACACATTAATAGACTCATTGGCAAATTATGTGTTAGATAGACATTTGCGACATTTATAAAAAGAAGCATCACATCAATATATGCAGTAGGATCATGTAACTGAACCAAAATAAAGCTCCGAAAATCAAAAATGTATTCCATAAACTGTTTATGGTCTGTACATAATGTTCCGTAACCAAGACAAAATTGGTCAAATGACCCAAAACTCAAAAATGCTAGGGGGCACCCTAGCCTAATGGTGCTGATGATAACAGGTCACCACTTGTGCAATCATGCGTAAAAGCCTAGTCCATCGACTCGGCACTCCAGTAGTATGATGCTGCAACCGCAAAGGCAGCTCATCAATCCTCACATCTGGGATGCCAAGGGTAAGACTCTCAACCTGGTCCTGTAGTGCTGAAAGAGTCTCGGCCACGTCAAGGTCATGAAGGATAGCCCTCTCAACTGCTTCTTCTGCTCGAGCGGCCGCTGGGTGTCTACGACGCGGTACTGGTCGAAGTGGGCCAACATCTGCATGAGCACATGAGTTTTGATTAGTCTTGAACAGAAGAATATAAGAACATTATAAACAACAATGAACAAAGATATGGTCAGAAGAAAATTACCCATAACACCCCACTGCTCCCCAACCGGCAGCACCAAATCAGGATCACCGACAAAATCCATACCAACATATGGGAACCTAGCATAGACCATCTCCTGATGGTCAAACCACTCAAAGAAGGTCTCAAAGAATGAAATCTGGGGCTGTCCAGCATGCCGAGACATGAGATCAACCCATCTCTGCATTCGTGGTTCTGTCGGTGGAGGTAGGCCAAGTGATATGTATTGTGGTTGCATCAGTGGGATTCGCTCCAAGGCGAAAGTCGTCAAAATGGAACCATAACCAAAGTTCTTAGATCTGCCACTCTTCACCTTGGTCAACTTTTCCTTCATCACAGAAAGTACTGCATCACACCAATTGAATACCTTTGGTTCAAGGCATTCCAGAGCATACTGCATATAAGATCTGTTGGCTATATGGAGAGCAGAACTACCAGCCAGTCTAGCAAAAGTAAACAGGATGGTCTGCAAGGGCCGGTCAGTGACATCTCGAATGTTGATCTTGCTGTCCACACTCAGCTGAGATCCCTCTCTGCAATGCCAGTGAATGTACTCCCTTACAGACTCACCCCTACGGGGAGAACCTGATAAAGGGAGAGGGGCGTCGTGCCTCGACAAGCCGGTCAGAAAATAGATGTCCACCACTGTCAAGGGCATTGATTTGCCCCTAACTTGGAATACTTGGTTGATAGGATCCCAAGCATTGATGAAATACTGCAACAAAATAATTTGTTACCTCATGCTCGAGATACGGAAAAACTTCAGCAAACCACAGTTCTATAAGGCAGCTACTGTGCCTGGATCATCTAAAGCAACAACGTCCTCTTCTTCATGCTCGCATTCTCACCATGTGACAACCATTTTCCTCTGATGAATCTCTGAAAAACAAACAAGGGAAGAGTCAGGATCTTCATTTGGTGAAAACAGGCAAACATTTCATGAGAAAACTATACAAAAAATTTCCTCCCTGTGCCCATCGCACCCTAGCAAGTGTTCTAGGAGCGATGCATACTAACTAATCAGTGGAGACATCAGTATGCATCGCACCTTTCGACTAAGGAAGGGTGCGATGATCCTAGGGTGAGTTCTTCAAACCCTAGGGGCTCAGCAGAAAAGGGAAATGAGCTCAAAATTCAAAATGAAAGGCATGAAATGAAAGAGCACAAGTTTAGCTCCTACCTGGTCCGAACAACGTCGAGAATCGTCCACAGAATCTCCCAGAATCCGTTGGTGAAAATCAGGGGGGAAAAGCACCTCCAGAGCTCCAAAAAACCAAATTCAAATGAAATGGTAAAATGAGAGGTAAAAAGTCACTTTTAATTTACTATGCACGTAATTCAAGTAAAATATTAGTGTTTTGAATCATTTATCATACATATGTTTTCATTTCTAATCAGTTTGATGAAGCAGATGAACAGGTAGTACTATCTTTGAAAGAACAAAATGTTAAGGGTAAATCGAAAAATCAATGACCATCATGGCGAGCAATGTTGTCGCAGAGTTCAAGCTTGTTAAAAAATAAACTCTCCACGAGCAGTTTTAGCGCATAGTTCATGCTCGTTAAAAAATAAACATAAGTCATGAGCAAGTGTTTCTCCTCACGTTTAAGCTCATTAAAAAATGAACAGGTAAATAACCATCGTGAATGTCTTATCGCCAGATTTTGAGCCTTGTTCGTGTTCTCGCCATCACCTCCACTCTGTTTTTAGGCGATCATTCACCCCCATATGATTGTTTACCCCTTCGAGGAACATCTGTGAAGAGTGACTCTGATAGCCATCCTTGTGACAGTGTCGTGATTGGAAAATTCCAAACCTTTCCTGGAATCAGCTGCTACCCAAAACCATCACTTGTTCCTCGAAGACAACTCTTCTTTAAGCTCGTTTCACCTGACTCATAAAATATGAAAATATTGTCGAGCAATTGGCCTCTCCGGCTCGTTAAAAGGCATCGGAAGTGCTATCCCTCCTCTACATTTTAATCTTTTTGGACCTGAGGGATTATTACAAAAAAAGATCAAGCACTTGTCTTGTTCGACTCGTTAAAACTATCGAAAATTCATCCCTTTTGTATTATTTTACACTTTTTCAGACTTAAGGGATTATACAATGAAAAAGAATCTTCGGAGTCTTCTTTATGTTTCTTTCAGACTCTCTAAAATTGAAACAGATTGAGTTCTCTTTGTCGTTAAACTCATTAAACTAAATAGCGACAAACTCATCCAACAGGACAAGAACGAGTTTCACTGTCGCTAGGCTCGCTAAAATATAGCGGCAGGTTCGCCCGAAGGGTGGATTACAGAACAAGCATATGTTCTCCTCCTCAAGCTTGACAAAAATAAAGAGGTACTAGTCAGCAATGACTGGGGAAAATTGGGAAGAAAACAAGGAGAAACTTTATTGGTAGAAAGTCGCTCTTGAACATGACACTTTCCTTCCGCATCCATGCCAGGTTGGGTTGTCGGTTCACTGGTCCTCACCATTGGTCTGTCACACCATCCATCTCTGGGGTTAACGCTACCAATCCATCGTCAGTGTTGCCGATATGTTCAAGAGAAGTCATTCAGACAATTCACCTGAGTCTCACCCACTGCAATCTTCATGCTTTCATTCCTTCATGACCGCCACCCTGAACCCTCATATCGTCAGTTTGTTTTCACCTCCAAAATCATTTGCTTCGTTCCGTGTCGTTGATGTGGGATTCATCAAGGCCCTCCTACGACGGGTTGCTTCTTGTCCACATCAGCTCATTATCCAAGAAGTTGACTTAGGAACAACCCTTTCAGTACTTTGAAGCTTGCATGCCTCAATGGCAAGTTTCTCACTTTCGGCAACAGGTTTACATCAATGACCTTCGACCAAGAGATTTTGCGTGGTGTTCGATGCCAAGTACCTTTTTCACACCACGTGGATTATACTGTAGTACCTTGAGGGTCATTGTCATTATTGGTGATTTCTCTCGCGCTTGTTAATAGCTTACATCATTGGCTGGTAATCAGGCGATGTCTTTCCATGTTCGACTCCAAAAACATTTTTCACATGGATCGACTTGTACTCTGAGTGAAGATTGGCCAAGTTTGAAGACCCCGGATCTAGTTTCATCCATCCGAGCTGCGATATATTCAGGAATATAAAAACATCCAGTGTACATCATTGCCGAACAGATGATCATCCAAATCAAAGGATGATGTGTCCATAACATCAGTCTGTCACACAGACGATCGTCTGTCCTATGTACATGAAAATGAGTTTATAAAGCTGAGCATGGGAATGCCCGCATCAGCTAGATCATGAAAAATGTTGTCATATAATGTATTGTATTGTATCTTATTACAGGTCACCTCCCAGCTCATAAAAACTTCAGATCCTCATAGTAAAGCATTTCACCCGACATCAAAAACGATTAACGACCTCATGCTTTACGGGCAACTGTTATAGACATTTTTGGGCACTTCAACCCCAATCACAAATGTCCATAAACTGAGGGTTCTTAAGTCCCTAAAAGGGTTGCTTCACTGCCTAAAGGAACAAGGTCAACTGATTACATCATCTCCCAGAAGTTCTCCACTGAAAACTACTCATAAATGGTCAAAACTGGACCATACTGAAAGCTCCATGCAGGGGGTGCGATGCATATCACCTTCCCAATGTACAGGGTGCGATGCATACTGTTTTTCTCCTCTGTAGGGTGCGATGGTCGGGAATGGACAAATGGCAAGGACCAAAATGCGAGGTGGAAGATCATGGAATCTTCCAGAAGCTTCCCCTCTGACACTTGCCACTCCATTTTTGACTAGGGATGAGTAAGAGATCTTCATTCTCCAATTGGAAGCAGGAACTATCAGAGAGAAGACACTAATCAAGATCCCAAAAGATGACTCACCTCTCTGTAATCATCTATATATGGATCCCTCATCACAGAGATCCAGAGGCAGGAATTTTGTAATCTATAGAGAAGTGTTGTCAGTATTCTTGACATTCACAGTGTTGGGTGATTTTTCTTTGCTTGAGGTGAAAGAAGGGCTTCTTAGCTGGAGGATGATGCTGGGTCAGAGCTGCTCATGGTTGTAATCCTCTTGCTACTTTTATCTCAATAAAGCTATTCTTGTTTCATTCCATATCTTGGTGTACTTGTTTATATGTGCTTGTATATGGTTAATGTACATCTGATCCTACATTAATTGTGAATTTAGATCCTTGTTTCTTGCATAGTAGTATGTTACTGTGATTCTACGGGTCCCTTTTGAAGCTGAGTAGACAAAGAGTGAGCAACAAAACTCTAACAAGAAGGAGAGGGAATCGAGCGCAAGACTCAGGTTGGCCCTCTTGGTTCTCCTGTCATCTATTTTTATAAAAGGAATCAACAGTAGACTTTGATTGTTTGTTTCTAAGATAGCCACACATCTTAGTGGGAATAGCAACATGCGTATGGACACTATTCCCGTATAACAGGACTGTCGGGGTTTTGGAACTTGGCGGTTCTAAGGGCTTTCCACTCCACTTGGGATTCTTCGATGTGATATCATTTTGGACCAACACGGGTATGAACCAAATCTAATAGAATTTCAGATCTGGACTATGCTCGCACTAATTGATTTTCGTGATTTCTCTGTGTAAAACATAGGTTGGCCGCAAAACTCTATAAAATGATTCAAGAAGCCTACACTCACTGATATGAAGGAAAAACCATTCTATAAGCTTTAGTCTAAGCATCAACTGGAAAATAAGGCTAATTAATTGATATTGAACTCAGAAGAAAGAAATTTAATAGATACATGCATACAATTGTCAACTAACAGAGACTCACATAATCAGATGAACATAGAGGTCTTTCTTCAGGGGATAATGATTTTGGGCACCATTCTAACTATGAGCGTCCTGTCATTTTATTTATAATCAATCGATAAAGACTTTCTTGGCCATTATCCTTTACAAAAGCATTCTTTTACATAGAGTGATTTAGAGTGTAAAGCTTTGTTATAGCTATCCATAAGCGATGTTTCTAGCATGATTTATCCTTAATTCTATTCTTACCCTAAACAAGGAATGCATGGAAATTGTTGCCTAAAGGACCCCACTCCCTTGCCTATAGATTCTTTTGGATTTTAAAAATATGTTTGAAGACTTTTTCCCTCTAAGTCACATGCTTCTCCATCAGTTACTATTGGCTAGTCACTCATTTCTATTAAGAAATTTAAGAAATAATATATGTGTATGAAAGTTATGGATTAATGAAGTTCATTTAACTCTTTAAATGAATTACGGTTTTGTTTACAACTATTCTCTTTAAGTTGACAATCTTGTAGATATGTATTACACGCTTGCTTTTTTTCCTTTTATTTTACATACACAAAATGAGATACCATATGTGTGTGTGTATATATATATGTGTGTGTGTGTGGGTGTGTATATATATATCTGTGTGTGTGTGTGTGTGTGTGTGTGTTAGGATATTTCGACACATAGGAAATAGTTAAGTATAACTTGGTGTAGTTTAGAGTTAGATAAAGTGTGTTTCTTTACTATGTACTTTGGTAAATTACAGTCCGACGATCATGATATGTTCTAGACATGAAATGATTTGACGATTCATTCTCTGCTCGATATTACAGACACTTGATTAGTGGCTTAACACTTGATTGGTTCACGATCTCTATTTAAAGAGCATGGAGGGTAATTTTTAGGTTAACCAATAATGAGAGATGCTTATGTAAAATTTCATTCCTTTTATTAATAAATTGCGTGAAGTGGCTATGTTGGCTCAACCCGTGCACTATTCCCCTCTTTGAGGGTATTAACCACATCAAGAATAATGGTGTATTGGTCTGTGATCTGTTTGTGAGCCATGTCCTTTGGTGTTTTGTTTAAGGAAGTAACCCTATAAATTCCTACATGGTATGAGAGCTATTTGAGGGCCGCATCCATTGGTGATCCATTGAAGCCATTAGAACTGCATCCAACTATTGTTTCCTAGATCTACTATTTCTGACTAATTTTGGGCCGAGGGGACTTCTCTATTGCGTTAGGAGCATCCGTTCCAATGAGAAACCCCTTTCGTTTGATGCGAAAAGGTTTACAGTAGCCCTAACTATGTCATTTTTAAGATGTAGAGGTATACAGTGTTTATTTGTAGTTTTTAGTTATTTTCTCTCTGTTTATTTCGGTTTATTTAGCTCTCTGTTTTTTATTACCAGATCTATACCTTTCATTTCTCCATATGCTCTTTTCCCTATGATTCTGTGTGATCTAGGCAAATCATAAACAGAAAGGAAGGATTTTTCTCATGCATATGCTCTTTTTCAGTCTGCCTTAGTGTGATCTCAGGAAATAAGAAACATTGAGGAAAATATTAATTTTCTGGCTAAATCTAAATTCAAGTTGTAAGGCTCGTTTCTTTTGTATGTCTGTGTTGGCTTTTGTGGTTTTTTTTTTTTGTAGGAAAAAAGAGATTTCTCAAGTAAACAGGCACCCCAAAGCTTCAATGACTTAAAAAAAAAAGAAAACTAGCTCACTTGGTCCAAAGTTACTTTATGAGAATAGAGGTCTTGGGTTCAAGTCTTTCTTTTTGCTGAGTTACTTTCTCAAAAAGTGCATGTAGCTTATGTTTTAAAGTTACTTTATGTAAAAGTCTTCTCATCCATTATAAAAATTTAGTCACTTATAATTCTAAAGTCCCTTTATCTTTTATTTAAGTTACAATTTAGTGGGTAACTCATAAAGTACCATTGTAAAAGTGACTTTTACTTATTTATAAAAGTGAGTCACATAATTTTTTAAAAAGTCACGAGTTAATCAGATTTATGTTTGGAAAGGGGGCATATTTTTTTTCAATATAACATTATCATTCATTTCCTCACATTCACACACTTCGTTGGCATCTTCAACAAATTTTCTTCAAAAAGCCATAACTTCTTCATCTGGAAGCCGTTTTCAGAGCCTTTTTTTAAATCAACCTAAGTTTTCGAGATCTTTCCATTGCAACACTAAGTCCTAGCATCTACAACTTCAGTTTCTGTTAAAATGGAAAGTCAATGCCAAGTTATTCTTGATAGCACCAACTATTTCCAAAGGTTGTCCTACATTGTGAATTTACTTATAAGTAAAGGTCTTTATAGAATAGCCTCAGGCCAAGAAACCAAACCTCAAGATGAAGATATGGCAACCAAATGGGAAGATAGGCAAGATCAAGCACATGGGTTGATAAGGATGTCTATTTCTCTAGACCTTAGATTCCCTATCGCAGAACTTGATACTCCTAATGAAGCAATGAAGCAACTCACTAAAGTTTTTGAAATTAGATCCTATCAACTCGAAAATGACTTGCTTACATTGGACCCCAATAATTTTTCTTCCATTGAAGGTTTTTTTGTCCAAGTTAAAGACCCTTAGACTTCTCTTGGAAGGTGTTAAGGTTAAGAATGAAGATGGTAGCCTTATCTATTCCATTCTTACTAAGTTGGGATTAGCCTACTCTGTGTTTGTTTCCACCTTCCATTCTATAAGAGAAGCCTTCATTTCTCAAGAACAAGAATACAAGTCCCTTTCCTTTGATGCCTTTTGTGACTCTTTAATAAGAGATCAAGAAAAAACTCTTACATCTTGGTCTTCTTAATCTTGGAAACTCTTCTAGGAAAGCCTTAACCGCTCAACAATAATGAAATTCAAAGAATCCTAAGAAGTCGTATCCTAAAAGGAATGGTCCTAAATGAAACAAGGGCCCTAAGAAATTTCAATCTCAAAATGAAAAATCATTTTGACAAAATGATAAGGAAAATAAAAACAAAGGGAAGAAGACTGATAGACATTTCCACTTTTGTAATCGAGATGGCCACTTAGAATGCAAACACTTTAATAACATGGAAGGCTTGGAAGTAGCAATGAGGAAGCATAACATCCATTTGGAGCACTCTTCAACTTCAACTTCATCTTCAAGAATTTCACTTTCTACATGTGGTTGTCAAGCATCTCGGTCTGGCTATGCACTAAATGTATCTTGTTCTTCTCATTCTCATGAGTGGCTCATTTAATGTAGAGCTTCTTATCCCATGCCCAAAAATGAAGCCATGTTTTCTTCATTAAATTATTGTAAAACCTAAAACATATATTGGTGATGATAGATCTCTTAGTGTTGTAGGGACAAGAACTGTTCACATAGACAATGGTCAATTTAATGATGTATTATGTGTTCCAACCTTATCCTACAACCTTCTATCTATATATCAAATAACTCATTCAGGTGAAGGTAATATCGTTGAATTTTCACCTCACAATGTTGTAATTAAGGAGCTATGAGGTCTTAGAAAAATTTTAACTACCGGTGTTGCTGATGATTCTAAAAAGTTGTATACGTTTAACAACTTTGGGTCATCAAATCTTCCCTCGGTATTTGTTTCTCATAACGATGAAGTGAGAAAACTTTGGCATGAACGATTTGGTCTCTTAAACTATCGCTCCTTTTAGAATCTATGTAGAGAAAATATAGTGACAGGTCTTCCAATGGTATCTTGCAAATATGGTGTTTGCTCCTGATGTGTACTCGGAAAACATCATCGGGATAGTTTTGAAAAACATGCCTCTTGGCATGCCTCAACCCCTTTACAATTTGTGCATAGCGATTTATGTGGTCCACTTCTAGTTGTTTCATTATCTGGTTCAAGTATTTCTTAACGTTCATTGATGATTTCTCTAGACACACTTGGGTATACTTCTTAAAACTCAAGAGTGAAGTGTTTAACATGTTCTTGGCCTTTAAGGCCTTTGTTGAAAACAATCTAGACATCAAATTCTTAAGCTAAGATCTAATAATGGCAGAGAATATGTTAACAAAAAATTCATCAACTTTTGCACTAAGAATGGAATTTAAATGCAACATACTGTTCCATATACTCCACAACAAAATGGTGTAGCTGAAAGGAAGAATCTCACCTTAAAGGAAATGGCTAATCGTATGCTTCAACCTAAAGGACTTAGTATTAATTTTTGGGTAGAGGCAATTAACTGTGCAAATTACATAGTAAATCACACTCCTACTAAGGTTTTGAAGAACACCAATCTAGAAGAAGCATGGAGCTCAGTTAAACCAGATGTAAGTCACTTTCACATTTTTGGAAGTGAAGCATAGGCCCATATTATAGATGAGAAACATAGAGCTTTAGAACCTAAGAGTGAAAAATGTATTTTTGTTGGATATTCTAAAGATGTCAAAGGATATAAAGTTATTCCACTTAAGTCCAAAAATGTTATCATTAGAAGAGATGTCAAGTTTGCTGAAAATGCATTGGCCTATGAGCCTAGCACGAACGTTGTACCACCTCTCTCTATCCCTTCTAATTCTAAAAATATTTCTTCCTCAGATGATGATAGCAAGGATGACAATCCTCCCCCACCTTCTTGAGATCCTCCTTCAGGTCCTGAGCTTCCGAAATGGGTTTGTGCTACTCGAGATGTAGAAAATTCTCTTGCTGGTGATCCTACAGATCAGCATCATACACGTTCTCAGTTCAATAGAGCCACTTCTTTACTGGATCAAGCTTCAGTGAATTATGATCCTGACACCCTTGTAGAAGGTTTAGGCCATCCAGATTGGGACACAACTATTAATGAAGAACATTGTTCATTATTGGAAAATGATACATGGGATCTTATTCCTCTTCCAAAGGGATGAAAACATGTTAGATGTAAATGGGTTTACAAAACCAAGTATGGCCCAGATGGAAAAGTTGATAAACTTAAAGCTAGTAAGGAGGCCTTGTGGCTTCATTAGATCCTGTCAGAGTTTGTCTTTCAGTAGCAGCATTCGGCTACACTTCAGTGTGATAATCAAAATTCCATTCAACTATGCAAAGATCTAGTCCAAGATCAGCATGACAAACAGGTTTAACTACACATGCAATTCATCAAAAAGCTCATTCATGACAATGTTCTTGAAGTGGAATATGATTCGACAGCTGATTAAGTTGTAGACATCTTCACAAAGGCTCTCTTAGAGGTGAAGTTTACTAAACTTTGATTTATGGTTGGAGTTCAGGAAGTTGTTAGTAAGGGGGGATAGGCTCTAGTGCCTCCTTCCTTCTCGTATTGTGTCGTATTTGTACATACTTCAATCCTATCTCAAGTTGTTCTTAAGGGGGGATGCTAGGATATTCCAACACATAGGAAATAGTTAAGTATAACTTGGTCTAGTGTAGAGTTACGTAAGTGTGCTTTTTTACTATGTACTTTTCTAACTTATAATCTAACGGTCATGATATGTTCTAGACATGAAGTGATCTGACAGTTTATTCTCTCCTCGGTATTACTGACACTTGATCTATGGCTTAACACCCGATTGGTCCATGATCTCTATTTAAAGAGCATGGATGGTCATTTGTAGGTTAACCGTTCATGAGAGAAGCTGATGTAAATTTTCATTATTTTATTAATAAATTTCCTTAAGTGGCCACCTTTGCTTAGGCCGTGGACTATTTCCCTCTTTGAGGGTTTTAACCACGTCAAAAATACTGGTGTATTGATCTGTGATCTATTTGTAGCCGTGTCTTTGCTATTCTATTTAGGAACTTTCCGTGTAAGTTCCTATAATATATAATATATATATAATATATATATTTATATTATATATATATATATATATATATAATATAATATAATATAATATATATATATATATCTAATATCTTATAGGTTTAATGTAGTGATTTTTAGATTAATTTATTTTCTACTTTGATTGGATGTAATTACAGGATTATTTATATTATTCTATTTAAACACATTTAATTTATTATTCTTTGTAATAAGAATCCATTCATTGGGGCAAATTTCCTTACTAGAAATGGGGCCCACATACAGGTTGAAGCTTTTACACCAAACATAAAAGTGTCTCATTTAGATTTTGACTAAGTGATCTTTCTACTATTGATCTAGTCAATTATGGTCGTCAACATGTTTTTCACTAGAAGGAAGGCATTTTGATGGTGTATGGCAGCAAAATCCTCTAAGGAAATCAAAATTGTTCCTAAGAGATAGAATTCATTGCCCTAACCTCCTACTACCACTAGTACAAAATAACTAATTAGTTACTAAAAAAATGACTAAAATTTGCATATAAATAACTATTTTTTTAGTTGGTGACCAATAGTAGCTAATTTACAGTGCCTTATAACGCAACCAACTTTTAGTCGTATTTAGATTAGACATTAATTGATTGTCTCAATTTTATCGTATAGTAGTATATTTAGTCATTAATTTAGTTATTCATTTAGTCATTAATTTCCACAATTAATGAGCAATTACACAACAAAATATATTACTACATGATCACTCGAGAAAACCAATTAATGACCAAAGAAATATGACCAAACTTTTGGTCGCGTTATAAGATACTATAAATTAGGTACTAATAGTCATATATATGCAAATTTTAGTCATTGTTTGAAACCAATTAATGACCAAAGAAATATGGTTAAATTTTTGTTGTGTTAGAAGATACCTTGAATTACCTACTAATAGTTGTATATATTCAAAATTTAGTCATCATTTGTAATCACAAATTTATAGTTTACAACAACCATTTACATTGTTTTGGTAGTTTCATATTCATTATATAAATGACTGATTTAGTAGTTTATATTCATTTCATTTACCTTCATTAACAATCATTATAAACAACTAATTTAGTTGTTGTATACTCATTTTATTTGTGTTCATCATTAATCAATATTAACTATTAATTTAGTAGTTTTAGTTTTAAATTGATTTTATGTGTTAATTATTAATCAATGTAAATTAATTAGTATGATTTTGTGACTAAATTAAAAAAATGTCATAAAATGTGCATTTTCACCTAGTATGAGAATACAAAGTTACATATGTTAATTACAATAGTAAATAATATCAAGTACAACTATAAATAATTTCAACCAGAAATTATATTATATGAAATATCAAGTATTATAATATGAGTTTCCAAGTTAATATTGGTTTGACTATAATTTACACACAAAATATTGTTTTATCACTTCGGATCATTATTATTGTTTTTTCAAGGCGTTACAAGTGAAGTCACCAACTCTAAGAACTTGACCAACATTTTGCACGATATCGTCTTTAAGGGAATCACTCAACAAATTATCTTCTCTCTCCTTCTACATTTGTCACTTCAGTGTTATTGTTCTCCTCTTTCTTCAATTCATGCTTCTTACCATCGATACTGAGTTTCTCTTGTGAAGGTGAAAGAAGATACAATGCAAATTATAAGACACGAAAGACGATGAACAATGAAATATAAACTAAAGTAAACTATAAAATATTTATATGAAATATACCTCAACATCAACAATGTCAATCCCATTTTTCCCCAGAAAAGAAAGAAACTCAAACAAGTTTTCTTTAGTTGGGCAATAGTGGCCACTATGCGGCCAGACGACCTCTATAAAGAAAGAAAATAAAATGTCGCCATAGAAAAGAATACATTACAAGCATATTATTCAACCTTTAGGAAAAGCTTAGGCCCAATCATGCCAACTAAGTTACATGCTAAAAAACTCAAATTGTTGACAACTTTTGAATAACTTGTGGAGTGTTTTGTAGTTGACTAAGTGATACAATCTTTGAAATTTATTATTATTGGCTTTCTAGTTTTTTCAATGTAGGATTTTGCACAAAAGTTATATACTTAAATATTTCGGAAGGTTTGAAAAAAATTGCAATATCCTTTTATAAATATTATAAATATGATAATGACTATACCAAGGATATACGTGAGGGAAATTAGTGCTAGGAGTGGGATAGTGGAAGGAAATGTTATTGATTTCAAATAGAGGGGTAAGTGAAAGTCTTTAGCAATTTTAGGGATGGATTGGCTATTGGTTATGAAGGAGTTAGCGATATGGCCTATTTTCTCTTTCAAAGCTCTAAATCACTAGAGTAATAAAGACTTTAGAAAAAAAATTAGCTAAGCAGTAATAGGAATGATATATATATATGAATTTCTTATCAAATAATTGTAGATGAAAACATAAAAAAAGACAAATCAAAACATTTTCATTATTTATAAAAACAATTTAAAAATAAATGTAAATATTATTTAAATTATTAAATTTTTATTTCATTTATATTTTAATAGAAATAAAATATCAATAAGTAGCTCAATTGAAAAGCATCAACCCAACTTAATTGCCTGTTTCTCTAAATACAAATATATATGTAAATATAAGCTTAAACATTTTAAAACTACTTCTTAACTTAAATTTAAAAAAAAAAAAAAAAAAAAAAAAAAAAAAAAAAAAAAAAAAAAAAAAAATATTAAAAATTTTATATTTACAAATTGTGCGTTCTATTTTTATGAATACAAAAACTACAGAAAAAAGTTATTTTAATGAAAACAAATTCATTTAGATTTGAACATGCAACCAACAGAAATGAAAATGAACGTTGCAGATGATGAAGGTAATGTCATAAAAAATAATTGAAGAGATACCCTCATAATGTGGGCACTTTAATTAGTATGTCAAATTGTTTGCCAACATAATGGAGGTGATTGTCAGCCAAGGATCAATGCCATTTAATAGTTGGTGACCATCTGTGGAGTAGATAGGCTTGATCTCAAATTTATGTTTACAGTATCAATTATGTGGACTGCACCACATGCTACTTAATTTACTGCACTGATTTCATCAACTAGTTTTCAAAACAAAAATGAATCCTCGCGCAAGTGAATTAAAAGTGAGTAAAAAGGGAGTTAGAGTATAGTTACTATTAGACTATGAATTGTGAGTATATAATTAGTGGCAACGCTACCCTAATTTCATAATTCATCGCAATCCCCCAAAGAGAGTCTTTATTTTTCTTTCAACATCACTTATTTCACAACATATGGAACTCGTGGGCTCTTTAAAATAGGCTACCTTATCTTCCTTACCAGCCATAAAAATAACTCCAGTACAAGCCTCAAGAATATATCAAATTGCACTACCAAATGCTCTCCATCCACTCTATATATAGGGAGGAACCCTTCAGAAAAAAGGTTATTTTAGTCTAAATGAATGGAAATCACATATCTAATTGACAAGGGCTTATTCTAGTCTTGGATTCAATGTTAGACTTTATGAAACATATATAAAATATATTGCTTGAATATCAAATTTACCATATTTGGTTCATGCAATCCACACAGCCTTGAAACAACAATTTTAAGTAGGACATAGCAATTCTATTCAAATTTATTATTTATATTCATCTAAAATGAAATAAATAAAACCCCAAAGAAACAATGTTATGAATGCTAACCATCCTACAAAGTTTGTTAGACCATGCAAGCGAAGCACTTTTCATCCGAAAGAGAAACTGCAAATGAAAAATAAAAAATTTAAAGATAATAATAATAGCACAGTTGTGAAGAACCTAAACCAAGGGATTCAACTATAGGACAAGCAAGAGAAAGGCTAATCAAGTTAGAGAAAACTCAAACTAGCTCTAATAAGTGGAATTTGTGAAAGAATGTTTTAAATCAAATGGGGCATCCTCAAAATAGTGCATATTTTAAAAATCAAAATTAGAAAATAGGCCATGAATAAGCCATTAGCAACTTAGACAACATATGTTATCAAAAATCCATTGAGATTCCATTTGATGATTAAATTGCATATTTTTCACTTATCCACTATACTATACTGACAGGTCCAACACTTAGTTCTCTCGATAAAAGTTAAAAAATTTACCCTCCAAAAGTGTTCTTGTGTCCCCATGAATTCAATCCCCCTTAAAAACAATATCGAGTTGCTCTAATGAACATCCTACTATTAGCAACTTGCTGAAACATATTGACCTACTAAAATATGCAACTATTAGTTATAAATCAAATTTGAAGGAAAATCATTAGCAAAGATTCCCAGTTGTAAGTATCATATTTCTTTCCTCTAGAATTATTCTCCTTTCTTATGACTCATTGCAGATCTTCACTTGAATGGTTTGCATTATAAATATGTTAGGACTCTTATTATCCACCCTTAGTACACTTGGCATCTTTGGTACTTGGCCTCTCTTATGAGGATACCATGATGAGATTTTTTTTATTCAAGTCTAAATGGAATTACAAAGGGCTAGCTTGAGAACCTTGCCTAGGGAAGGTTTCAAAGGAATTGATGTGTCCCAATGTTGAAGAAAATAACATTTTCATCATGTTGAAGAAGGCCCTCAACCTTAAAGTTGATAACTTGTGTCAAAAAGGAAGCCTTTTTGGCCCTCCATTTGAAAGTGATGAATAAGAAATTGAATAAAAATTTCCAAGTTCAATGGAATTTCAAGAAGAAAGAATTTCTGGTCCGCCATTTGAAAGTGATGAAGAAACAATTGAAGAAAAATTTCCAAATTCAATGCAAGGTCAAATTCAAGTTCTAGGCATAGATCTTGAAATATTCTCAAGAAAGATAGATTTTATATAACCTATGTCCATGTCCATCCCTAATACAAGCCCTCCTTTGTTAATGGCGTAGACCCAAACTGCAGTTTTCATAAGTGAATTGAGTAATTTTGGTAAAAATAGGGAATTTCTTATAACAATTTGTCACATGATGTTGTTGGTACAAATTTGGGAGTTTTCGATAAGAAGATTACAAGGAAAAATAGTAGAATATCATTAGGAGGATATAGGAGAGAAACAAATTACTCATCCTAAAAATCAAAATCAAATGATTAAAAAGAGGAAACACTCTTGTTCAAAATGCAAAGTGTGACGTATGATTATGATTGAATTTGAAGACCAATCTATTGTTCCTAATGAAATATTATCTATTGGTAAATCATTTAAAGCAATTGTTCAACATATGACTACAAAACTTGAAAGTAAAGATTACTGTCATTAATTTGAACCTAAGATAAACAAAATTGTCGTCGAGACAAACCTTACCATCATCCTAATCACAAAAGTCATCACATCAATAAGACAATCTATTGGCATCTAAATAGGCACCAATTTACATACATTTGAATGAATCTTACTTTTGGTCCAAGCCTTATGAACAAAAACATACACAATTATATTGCAAGTTGGAACAAGATTTATTGAAAATATTTCTCGACAAGTAATTCCAATAAAAGTAGATCTTGGTTGGATCCATGCACCTACAATGTACATGTACAATTCCAAGTTTCAATTGTTTTCCGATCTTTCTTCCTATTGTATGCTTTAAGGCTGAAGCATCTCCAAAAGAGAGAAACTTGTAATACATCGAAACCATAATCGTATATGCCATTATGTAAACATTATTATCTATCGTGTCTTTTAGAAGAATTATGCCCCTTCACCTACATATACATAAATAAATACACTATATTGTATTGTGTCCATTATCTAATCAATTATTTATCATTTCTGTATTTGTCTCTTGAATGTATAGGTGATATAATCGTTAATATAAGCATGTTGCGTACACAAGATGATACTACAATAATTCTCTCATGATAAATATTTCATTGAAGCTAACATTGTTGGATATATGTTTTCAGTCAACATATTTCCAATAGAATGGTTAGCACTGAATGCATCTCTTGAATAGTAATACTTTTGAGGCTCAAAATTCTAATTGGATTGTGATTATGTCGACATTATAGTTTTCAAGAAATATTATAAACACCTACTTATCATAGACTTTAATATAATTAGATATCATTTAAACCCAAATCATTGGCAATGGATTTGATTTACATAAGGGGTAAATGTGAATTTCTTCAAAAGTATATATGTTCTAAAAAATGTAAAATTTTGGCTCAAAAGGAGCTCACCTCATTAAACTTGTCTTACTTCCGTTTGAATTAGTGAAAAAGATCTCCATTATAGACAACCTACTAAATCTCAACTTTTAGTAACAAATACAACAATCAACATCATTGAATAAGTATTTGTTCAAGTGATATAATAGGAAAAATTCTCAATGTTCACAGTAATTTTTCCACAAGCACACAAACATACATATATCTTTATAACATCTGTAAATTTTTTGGGCAGATTGAAACTTACACCACTAAATAAGTATTAGTTAGAAGAACAGACTTCCCATCAAACGAAAACATAACTTTCAAACTCATTACACAACCACAGAAACATACATATATATTTATAACCTCTGTAATAATTTTGGGCAAGTTGAGACCTACATCACTAAATAAGTATTTGTTAAAAGAACAAACTTCACATCAAACCAAAACATAAGTTTCAAACTCATTAACTTCTCAATGTTCACAGTAATTATTCTCATGAAACCAAAACATAGCTTTCAAACTCAATTAACTTCTCAATGTTTGTGGTAATTTTTACACAACCACACAAATATACATATAGAATTATTAAATTGAAACTTACATCACTAAATAAGTATTTATTAAAAGAACAAAATTCCCATCAAACCAAAACATAACTTTCAAACTCATTAACTTCCTAATTTTTCATGTTAATTTTTACACAACCACACAAACATACATATAGATTCATATAGATTTATAACATGTGTAAAATGTTTGCGCAAATATTTCAAGTTCACTAAAGAATTGACACGAACTATCAAAATTTCAAGAGTTAGAAAGCTTTCAAGCATTAAGGCTGAGTAAACCACACAAATATACATATAGATTTATAATGTTTGTAAAATATTTGCGCAAATATTTCAAGTTCACTAAAGAATCGACACTAACTATAAAAATTTCAAGAGTTAAAAAGATTTCAAGCATTAAGGCTCAGTAAAGTCACTAGTCACATGGGTAAAACGTTGGGAAACAAATCCATCATTTTAATAGTTGTGCACAAGTCTTTGCTCAAATGTTGTTGCCAGTTTAAATATCATGGGGCAGGGGAAAGTAATTTCCAAACCTTTACAACTCTAATCAAGATCATGATCCAAAAATAATTTTTAATTTTCGGTTAGACTCAAATCCCACTAACATCGTACTAGTGACTCCGAGTTAAAATCTTTTCCAACAATTTATTTGCTGCAAAACCTAAAACCCCTCAACTTTTACGAGTCATTTTTTTCTATCCAAAATACACTTGTGCTTTCTAATTTTACTAGAAAAGTGAGCTCCACAACAACCCAAAAACCTAAAATATGGGCATTACAATAAACCCTATTTTCTATGTAGTTTGGGTTTTTTATTGAGTTTTATAGTGAAATAATGTGGAATTATGGTGTAAAAAATTCAACCAAAACAAGAAAAACCACAACCACCCAAAAATCTAAAATATAAGCATTACAATAAACCCTATTTTCCACACAGTTTGGGTTTTGTCTTGGATTTCATGGTGAAATAATGAAGAATTATGGTGTAAAAAATTCAATCAAAACCCAAATGAGGAAAACAATAAGAAACCAAACGTGCATGGACTACCTTGATAGAGAAGTCAATGAGCTGTCACATTGTGATCCATATTGCATTCCTTTAGCATTGTGTACATCCCGTGATCCGAGTGATTCCCTCATAATTCCTTTATATCTTGTATGATTTTTTGAAAACTAGACGGAATCGAAATCCCGGGTTCTTGTAGCGCGGCTGGCTGCTGTTGTGCTTCCTATAATAATGACCGCCCTTTCTTATAGCGTGGCTTATTTTCGTTGTGCTTCCTATAATAGTGACCACCCTCCCTTCCCAGGCAACCCACCCTTTCGAGGGTTTTTCCCGTGAATCCAAAATGACCCACAATATACTTGAGAAAAAGATTTGTTTAGATCTAAGAAGCCAAATCCACCATCTGTTAATATGCATGATTCCAAAATTTCCACCCTCCGTCTCTTCCATGTAGGGACGAAGGCACAAAATCTAATACCACGAAGGCACAAAATCTAATACCACGAAGGCACAAAACCGAGCTCGGCAAATTAAATAAAGGATAAAGAGAATCATAAAGGAATAATACCTGGATCTTCGTTTTTGGTAGCCTTGCCCCCTGTTTCTTTTGATATTGTTATCATATAAAGGGCTACTTGCAACCGTGTGCCGAACAACGCACAAAGATATATATATTTTTTATTTAATTATAAGTACAATGTTTGGTTTTTTTCGGGGTTTCGTAGAGGCTTATTTTTGGTACATTTTACTATGTTTTTTTTTTTTTAATTCATCATTGTTGTTTATGATATCAATATATATTGCAACCATATAATAACATTATTTATTTGGAAATGGTGGGATGGTGAGTGGCATTTATACATGTAGTTATGTAGATGTAAATACATTTAGCATGTAATGCTTAACATTTAACAATCAATCTATTATATATAAACACAATACAAATTTAAAATATAAAGAGTTTTGCTCACACTCAATAAAGATATATGTTAAATAAATATAAATATAAATAAACTTGCGGTATGTTAAGTAAATAAAATATATTTTTTATATTTACTCCATAAACCTCTTTATATTTACGGAGACTTAAAAAGATATTTTATTTAGGTGAAGTCTATGGGAAAAATACCATTTTAGCACCATGGGCTAAATACCATGAGCCAAATATCACATTTATAAAAGATGTATAAAGAGGCATTGTAAATAATTCAAAATATACCATGAGCCAAATATCACATTTATAAAAGATGTATAAAGAGGAATTGTAAATAATTCAAAATATATCAAATAAGATTAGAAATCAACATCTAATTATATATAAAGTCTATGGGCCAAATACCATCCTAAATAAAAGAGGTATGGTAATTAAATAAGAATATAATTAAACTAAAGGTATGGTAAATAAATAAAACCTCTTTTTATATTTACTCCATAATCCTCTTTATATTTAGAAAGACTCAAAAAAGAGTTTTTATTTAGGTGAGGCCTATGGACCAGATTATTATTAATACCATGCAAAAATATTATTAACCCTAATATTCATATTATTATTAATCTAATAATCATATTAATATATTATAATATTAATATTATTAATTTAATAACTTTGGAATAATACAATATTAAATTTTTACAATTATAATATATATCTTAACTATAGATACATATGGAAGGGAAGAACAAAGACATAGAGTGATAGAGGTGGAGAAATAGGGAGAGTTGGAGATAGACTAAAGGAGAGGGGAGAGTAGGAATGAAGAGAGAGAGAGAGGGAGGGGAGTGAAAGAGGGTAGAGAAGGTAAGAGAGGGAGAGGAAGACATAGAGATGAAGGGGGGAGAGAGATAAGGGGGAGGGAGGGATATAGTGAGAGGATTGGTGGGGAGAGAGAGAGGGAGAGATGGGGGAAGAGAGGGAGGTAGGAGAGAACGGGAGAGAGGAAGGGCGAGAGAGATGACTTCAGAGAGGAGGAGAGAGGGATGGATAGAGAGATGGGGTTGGAGGGAGAGAAGAAAAAAGACATAGAGAGTGAGAAGTCATGAGAGAGAGTGAGTGACAAGCGAGAGGTGGAGAGAGAGTGTATGTTTAGGGGTGAGATAAAGAGACAAGGAAGGAGATATGGAGATGAGTGGGTAGATCATGAGAGAGAAGGAGAGAGGGAGGGATATAGTAACATAGTTGGAGAGAGAGAGAGAGAGAGAGAGGAATGAAGGGCAAAGAGAGAGAGAGAGAGATATGGGGGGAGGGAGAGGGAGGTTGGAGAGAAATGGACAGAGAGGAAGGATGAGAGGGGACTTGAGAGAGACGAGGAGAGTGATGGGGGAAGAGAGAGGATTGGAGAGAGAGAGATATAGTGATGGGGAAAGAGAGATGGAGATAGGAGAGAAATGGAGAGAGAGGAAGATCGAGAGAGACAGGAGGAGAAAGGGAGGGTGAGAGGAGGAGAGGGAGGGATAGAGAGATGGATTTGGAGGAGGGGGCGAGGAAGGGAAGAATAAAGACATAGAGAGCAAGAAGTGGAGAGAGAGACATAGTGACAAAGGAGATATGGAGAGAGATTGTATATGTTTGGGGGTGAGATAAATAGACAAAGAAGGAGAGATGGAGAGAAGGGGGGACAGAATGAGACAAAAGGAGGAAGAAAGGGATTTAATAAGAATGTTGGAGGGTGAAGAGAGAGAGATAGAGTGAGAGGTGGGAGAGAAAGGGAGACAGAGGAAGGAAGGGATGCAATGTGAGAGACTAGAGAGAGGGAGGGAAAGAGAGATGAAGTTGGAGGGGGAGAGAGAGGAAAGAAAGAAGAAAGCCAAAGAGAGAGAAAAGCGAGAGAGAGAGAGAGAGAGTGGTAAGGAATATAGAGAGAGAGTGATAGAGGTGAGCAGGAGGAAAGAGAGAGAGAAGCAAGGGAGAGGGAGATAAGGGGAAGAGAGAGAGAGGGAGAGGAGGATGGAAGGATAAATAGATAGATTGGAGAAAGAGAGTGTATTTTTTGGGTGTGATATAGAGAGACAAAGGGAGATAGAAATATTGATGGAAGGTGAAGAGAGGGAAGAAGAGAGAGAGCGAGGGACAAAGAGATTGAGAGATATTCAGTGAGAGAGTGTGTGTTTGGGGAGTGAGATAGAAAGACAATTGAGAGATGGAAGGAGATATAGATATAGATGGAGGGGGGAGAGAGAGAAGAATATTTCTTGTACTATATGCATTTATTTCAATGTGGATGGTGATTTGTAATGCTATTTTATTGCTTGCACTAGATGTATTGACCTTAGTATAGATGTTGATTTCTAATTATATTTGATTGCTTGCACCAAATGCATTAATTTCAATGTAGATGATTTATAATCCTATTTGATTGATTCCACTAAATACACTGATTTTAGTGTAGATGGTTATTTATCCTATTTGATTGTTTGCACTAGATGTATTGATTTCAATGTAGATATTTATTTCTACTTATATTTGATTCCTTGCACTAGATGCATTGATTTCAATGTAGATGATTTCTAATCCTATTTGATTGCTTGCACTACATGAATTTATTTCAGTGTAGATGTTGGTTTCTAATCTGATTTGCTTACTTACTCTAGATGCATTGATTTAAGTGTAGATGTTTATTTATAATCTTATTTGATTTTTTGCATTAGATGCATTGATTTTAGTGTAGAAGTTGCCTTATAATCTTATTTGATTGCTTACATTAGATGCATTGATTTTAGTGTAGATGTTGATTTCTGATTTGATGTAATTGGATGCATGATGGTACATTAATTTTAAAGTGATTGGATAAACAATGTGCATTGGTTTCAGTGTATGGACAGAACATTATTGGCGATGAAAATTGATTTTTGTGTTTTAGTAATTCAATTTATTAATATTGGAGAGAAAGGGAGACAAGGTATGATGTTTAATACAACATCTCAAGCTAAATATTTAAATGTTTTATGATTTGGACTGTCCTTTACATATAATTGACATGAAAAGTGAAAACTAACAAGGATGAAAATAAGAATAGTAGAAGAAAATAGTTTAAGATTGATCATAATGAAGACTGTGTAATTGATTGAATTCTTATTATTCACATTTTCTATCATTCAACAATATTACATTGTCAATTTGCATTCAAAATTTTTATTTCATCATTTTCATCATTAAAGACATTAACAATATTTATCATCTCAACATACTGAGCTAACTAAGAAAATTTTAAATTAAAATGACCACATTAATCTCATACATATTTAACATATTTAAAATCATTATATTAATATTAGATGTATTTACATATTATTGATAAAATTAGTCATAGATTCGATAGATTTTCCTTGGCCTCACATGAATGAAACTAGCCTAGATCCATGTTAATTCTATAACTATCAAACACCAAGAGGGGTCAAATCTCTCGAGGTTCAAAACTTTCTTCAAATTTTTCACTCAAAAATAGAGGTTTGCATCTTGAAATACATGAGCCCTCTTGACGCTTGATAGATCCGGGGTTAAGACTGATCTAGTTTTTAAAATAATTAAGAAAACCATTTTTTGTTATTATGTCACTTGTTTCATAAAAGAGAATGGGTGTTTCGTTGTGTTGATAGTGGTATTAAGTAAACACTTCTTGATCAAGATGCATACCCTCACATTCACACTACCACTTTGCAAGGTGGAGAAGAAAAGTGAAGTAGATGTGCAACCCATTAAATAAGTTGGAAAAATTGTCGAAACATATATATGTGGTCATGTCATGTTGTAAAAGGAGCTGTTGACACACTCCCATTTTTGATAATTTGTCAACCTTTGAATTTAATTCCATGTCAATGTGATTAAAGGATACAACCATAAACATTCTAATAATATCCATAATTCTAATCATCCTCTAATCTAATAAAGAGGTGTATAAGGAAGTATATCCTTTCATCCAATGTATAATAAAAATTGAATCCCCTATCACTTGTAAGTTTAAATTGTTGAAGTGGCACAATTAAAATGACTAACATAGACACTTAATTTGTATTATTGTAGTTACTGTTAGGTAGTCATACTTTTGTCCCTAGACTAAATTAGTCATTCACGTTAGTCATTTTTTAGTAGTACTACTCATTAGCTAGTCGTATATTTTAACTCGAGACTAAATTAGTGATTTATGTTAGTAGTTTTTAGTTGGGTCACTTAATATTGCTAATTTGGTATTATTTCACTTGGAAAAGTTGTGGTGACTAACATTTTTGGTCACTTAGTCACTAATTTCACCATTTTCACTGTTGACAGTGCACAGGTCTCTAACAATGATTCTCATAGTTCCCTTATTGGTGTTACTCATTCAGAGATGGTTTCTCAATCAAATCCTCAAGAAGTATCTACCTCTCATAGTTTCTTGGAACTCTCCATATCTTATGGGCTAAAGGTTAAACACTATTTTTAAGAACACATAAGAAAGTGAGTTTCATATCCTTCACCTTTAAAAAAACCATCGAAAAAATCTATTCCTTCATAGATAGAAGCATCTGGTGTTTCCTTAGATTTACATCACTCAATAATCCTAACTCATGCACAAAGTATAATATTAGGTGTATAACTAGTAAATGATATTGTTGTAAAACCAAAAGCTATTGATACCTAAATACCTCTTGAATTCCTCGTGAGTTAGAGGAATCTACTCTACAAAGTCAAATTATTATTCTTGAACCTGTTCCATCTTCTAGTTCTCCACATAACCATCCTATAACAATTGCTTCTCCTATTTCCTATATTGTCACTTTTATTGTTCGCAAAATGGTCGGATTACAAGGACAACTCAAAATACCATGGGAAAGTCTTCGCTCCATCAACATTCTGGGTGATTAGCATGATTTTCCTAAGCACTGAGAATTATTGTTACCCAAATTCAATCAAACCAACAAGGAATCCCCTAAAGACTATATTAACAATTTTATGTTAGTTTTTAATCTATGTGAAATGAGGATGTTGTTTGTATACTATTTCATTATACTACTCGGTACTTTCATTAAGAAGATTGGTGATGATAAGTCACTAGCTACTATACTCATTGAGCTTTCTATATTAAAAATGGGTCCTAATGAAAAGATTAAGGATTTCAATCAAAGACCTCTTAATATTCTTAACATAATTATAGATGCATCTAAACGTACATATGACTTCCAAATTTAATTATATACAAATACCCTTTCTACATCTATTACCATATTGGTAAAGCATGTAGCCAAGGTTATCTTCGTTGAAGCTATGTAGGAAGATATTAATATACAAAAAAAAGGCGCTCAATATTGTTAAAAGGACTTTAGTAGATGAAAACAAGCATACTTCACTGGAAAATGAAGTTACTTTCAATGAGGAGAAAATATATAAATGCTTTTGATATGGAAATCTTGCAAAAGCTCATGAAAAATCTAGAAATTGAAGTTTTACATCTCCAAAAATAGGTTGCAGAAGAATATTCCTATAAAACACCTTTGAGGATTTTTGTAAAGAGAAATCCTCAAAGTCCCCTTGGAGGTTAGATTTCCATGGCTAAAAGTAAAAAACAAGATGAGAAAGCGGAAGAGGTGGAAGAAGAAGAAGAACCAAAAGAACCTGATGCCAATGTCACATGGGATGTAGCTAGAACTCTCGTAGTTGAAAATGAAGAAGAAGTTATCATTGTTGAAATTAAATATAAAATCTCACCTGGAACAACATCAATAGAAAATCCTTCTACTCCAGCTAATTTTGCAGGCAATGGTTCCCCCATAAGTAGGTATGTATCTAAGACCTTAATCATTTCAGATAGGATATAATATGTAGACCTTAATCATTTCAGATAGGATAGAATATGTAGACCTTAATCATTTCAGATAAGATAGAATATGATATTGTTGAGCACATGAATAAAACTAAAGATAACATTCCAATATTGAGTTAAGCTGAAATAAAAAAATAATACTTTTCTCAAAGCTTGATATGCAACAAAAAAAATCACCTTTACCATATATTAGCTAGCGAAGGTAAAACTAAAGCTCAATAGACTTTGTCCTCTAATGAGAATAAATATACAAACATAATTCTTATGGGTGATAATTCAAATTCACACAATCCTTTGTTTCTTTTGACTTTTTAAATTTTTTTTATAAAAATATGCATGACTGTTTATTTGATTTGAGAGCTTCCTTGAATATCAAGCCCTATTCTGTTTGTTTAGAAATCAATGAATTCCCCAGAATCAACCACACAAATAGTGTGATTGGATAGAACAAAAATTAAGGTTTTAAGAGAGCTAACGGATATGATTATCATATTAACTTCTCATTCAAATTTCATTCAATTCACTATCACAGTGACTAAGGACACACTTGAATCATATGATTTTCTATTAAGCTATAACGGGTCTGACGAATTGAATGGCTATTTTACAATAGATTGGTGACATTTACTGCTACCATTTAATTATAAATGAACCAATATTAATGATGAGAGAGAAAAACACATGAAACATAGTCAGGGATGTTGATGGTAAGAATGAGCTTGTCTCTTTTACACTAAATATTATTAGAAACTTTTGTGTGGATTCTTTTTTCAAAGACGTTCCCGCAAAAATTTCTGCATTTCCCCATTTATCTATTTGTTCTAAGATTGAAAATGTTTCTAAACAAAATACTTCATGTTGTATAAACCTTGTATATATAGTAATATAAATGATTATATAAATAATCAAATGTGGATTGTTACATTTCGATGGATCAAAATATAATGATGGTGCAAGTGGAGGTTGTATCTTGCAGAACCCCAATCAGGAGAAAATTAAGCTAACTTGCAAGTTAGAATTCCAATGTAAAAATACTATATCCAAATATGACGCACCACTAAAAGGCTTAAGGAGAAAAATAAGCACAAATTTGGATAACATAAATGCCGTTGGTGATTCTGAAATTGGAATAAGACAAGTCAGGAATACGATACATTTATTTTCCAACCATATAAAAAATTATCAATAGTTGGTTGAAGAAATTGTTTGTAGTTTTTCATCATTCAACATTACCTTTGTCCCTCGATTGTGGAATGTTGGTACCAACCTTTTAGCTAATGTTTCTTCCGATTTAATACCACCCAAATATTTTATTACAAATAGGTTTTAATAGAATTAACCTTGAGAACCTCTATTCCTAGCAATGTGCCTAACTAAAGAGCTTTCAACGATAAGGAATAAAATCATAAATTTCCTTTATTTCGAGGGAAATTATGATGAAAATATCATTGATGAAGACTTTAATGTTGAATAATCAAACGTTCCATCCAAAGAAGAGAAAAGTAAACGATAAAAACTAATTCCTAGAACTGCGATTAAGTTAGAATATTTTTATCATATTACAGATAAATTTAAAATTCCCACTAATTGCAAGACAAATAGTTCCACTATAAAGATTGAAATAATTAATATACGCATTGACAAAAATGCATAAAATGATAACTTAGGCCGAGATTGTTCTCCCCCTGAAAGAACTTCTTTCGAGTCCTAGGTTGTTCTTTTGTTGAAATAATTGATTTCATAAATCTTACAAGATGGTATAAAGATGTATTCAATTCCTTATGTGATGATCTTAACACCTATGAAACATCTATTATATAACATACAATACCAGTGTTTCCTAACATAAAGGCTGTGTAGAAAAAAATAAGGAATATCCACCAAAATATAGAAACCCATATTAAAATTGAAAATATTTTTCTTGGCCGACATTCTTTTCTTGTAGAATGATGATAAAAATAATTCAAGAGGAAAAAATATTTCCTGTCCAACATTCAAAATGGGTTTGAAATATTTTTCGAGTAAGGAAGAAAAATAGATATATTAAAATATGCATTGATCTCAGAAATATCTATAAGGCAACTAAAAAGGATAAAGTCCGATTACCTCTTATGGAATAGATTTTTCAATGAGTGGCTGAATCTAAATTGGTGTCATTTATTGATCGGGTTTTAAGATACAATGACATTTTAGTAGATACAAATTGTAGGGTAACAAAAACTAGTAGGATAATTTTGAGGTGCAAACTGGGACTTCGAAGGAAAATTATGTAAGTTATGAAATTTTAAATAAAAAGAAAGAAAACTATTTTTCTATTATATTTTCAACTCATCTCTTTATATTATTACTCAAATGTTAAGAGTAATCACATATTGGATGATAACTTCAATTCCACATCTAATGAGTACCCACTCAACATACTTTTGCGTAGACTCACATTGGAAAATTCTGAGAATACATGAAAACAATGTGTTGAATATGCCTTTCTTATGTATTCTCAATTTTTTTGATGTGGGTCTACTCATAAATATGTGGAATGGAAATGAGTTAGATGTGATACACTGGACATTTGAGTAAACTTATAAGGAGATAAAGTAACAATACAATTAAAACATATTTTTCTTCTTGTCCTTCCAAAATAATGTCGTGTGGAGATGATATCATGATCATGAATCCAGTTAGATGTTTTAAAATTATTTTTTATAGTACAATATTTGTTTTGAGGCCCATTTTTACCTCAAAATTACTCTAACGATTTAGGATTATATAGGGCAATTTCAGCTAACAAAAAATTCCATTTTAATTAATCAGTGTTGGAGCAACATTCCAAAGAGCCTTGGATACTAAATGTAGAGATTTAATCAAAAAATATGTTATAGTTTATTGGGATGATATTATTATTTTTTCCATGAAACGGTCAAATCATGTTCATCAGTTAAAACAAAAATTTGAATGATCTACAAAATATAAAATTTTATTAGGTCATACGAGTCATTCATTTCTTTAGAAAATGGTAAATTATTAGGAGTTATTGTTTCCAAAGTTGGGATTGTAATAAAGCCATATAAAGTTAAGGCCATTTCCAAAATTCCACTCCCACATAATAAGAAATACATGCAGTCATTCGTAGGACAAATTATTTTGTAAGGCACTTCGTTCATTGAGTTTCTCAGATCATGTTGTCTTTAAATAATATGAGAAAGAGAAATTTAACTTTCAAATTCTACTAAAAGGGAAACCTTTCATTCTATTAAACATGTTATTATCCAAACTCTAGTCTTGCCTTATAATGACTTCAATAAAGATTTAATAAAAAACACTTTGCTTTTGATCCATTATATGTAACTTTAGTTACACAAAAAAAAAGGGATAAGGCATTAAGCTCAATTATATAGATGTTGAAAAACAAGCTTATGTTTCTTTAATTTCTATCCAGCATTTTGAGACCATTTCTTTTGAAATGTCATATGAAGATAATAGTTCCATACCCCACAGCTATAAATTTGTTCATTCATAAAGATATTAGAGAGAAGAGGACACATTGTTTGAAAAACCTTTAAGATTACAACCTTGATATTAAAACTTCTAAATCATTCAAGTTCAAGATTTGTATCAACTATATAAAAAAAAATTGATTCCAAGTATCGTAAAATTTGTAATGATCAAGAATCTCAAAAATTCTCCTCAGGAATCATAGTAGGTATGCATTATCCCTTACTCTTCAAATTCCTAGTACGTAGATTCAATTTACAATTTATCTAATGGTTCTTCACCCTTAATCTTAGATTTTAAAAAGAAGTGAGTTATGAGATTAAAAAATGATCAATACTAACTTATAAATGGATTCTTGTTTAAAATAAAAATGATTTACTTTTACTTATGTTTATTGAAAATTCTAATTCTGATAAAGTTTTATATGATCTACGTGATGGCGTTGTAGGTGGATACTACGGTGAAAATGCTACTTGTAATTAATTTTTTCATGTAGGATATTATTGACTGACATTATATAAATATGCACACACTTATATTTAAAAAATCCAAACCTATCAAACTTCATTAGGTAGGGATAAAAATCAACTATATGAATACATTTGGTGATTATTAAACAACCCTTCAAGTAGTGGGGACTTCACATAATTGGTGAAATGATCCATAACTCTTCAAATAAGCATTTGTATATCCTCAGAAAAACAAACTATTTCCATAAATCGTTGGAGGCCATTACTCTAAAAGATGGTACTTATAAATGGGTAATATATTTTATGCATAAATTTATCATTACTAGTTTTGGTCTCCCAATCACATTATTGTTTTATAATGCAAGTTACTTTTCATCTACTTGAATCAATGAATTAACTCTTTAGAAGGGAATTTAGTTAAAATATTTAGAAAACTATTACCCCTATGGTAATGGTCTCACATAATCTCTAAATAAACGCCTTTCGAAAATCATAAAGAAATCATAGCTCACAATTGGAAAAAAGTAGAAAAACCTATGATCAATGAATTATGGGAAGAAAGTGTTACTTACACACTTCAATATGAAAATTAATAAACTCCTTTCGAAAATCATAAAGAAATCATAGCTCACAATTAGAAAAAAATAGAAAAACCTATGATCGATGCATTGTGGGAAGAAAGGGTTACTTACACGCCTCAATATGAAAATCAATGTACATCCTAGTGTATGGAAAGGAAGAAGTACTCCCTCCTAAAGTGGAATTACCATCTTTATTGTTGATACAATCCATCCAATAAGAGCCTTGTTCAAGCATGTAATAACATCTAGCCCAATTATTCAAATTGGAAGCGGTTAGACAGAATTCCAAGAAAACATTTCAGAATGACAAAGGATTATAACAACAATAGATTCATAGCTAATCAATGGGTGATAAAATATTTCATGTCTTTGATATTTTTGAAATGGAATAAAACCCGTGAGAAGAAAGGAAAACATACAAAATTTCATAAACTTTGGCTAGGTCCCTCTCAGGCTTCTAAAAAGATAGGCCCATCTACTTTTCTCTTGCAATATTTAGATGGGATAAGGAAACTCTCCCTTTCAATGGTAAGATCTTGACGACATATTTTTCTTAAGTTACAAATGCATCACTTATTGTAAATATGTAAATAGTTCTTGTAAAGCCAATGACTTTAATTTTCTAGTTATTATGTTATTTTGATGGTTGGAAACACCGTTTATTTTGTTAATCTCTATCATTTATCTTTGTAAAAGAGAATTATCATTAATATAAAGTGATAACGATTGTAAATTTATATGAAGTATAATGTTATCTTCATGATAAATATTTTTAGATCGATTTATTTTTACCAAGAGGACATCTTCTTGGAAAATACTTAGACATGAGGTCTATTCTATTATAGCTTATTTCCACTTAACATCAATAAATTACAAAGGAAAGGAATGGAAAATTTTAAGATGAATATATTAGCCTTATGTCATGAAATCCATGAGAACAAATTAGCTCCTATATCATCTTGCTTCCTATTCTTCATTGCAAAAGAGAACTCATGGAGCCTCTCTTACCAAAGAGCGGACATTAAATTATAATATAGGAAGTTGAAAGAACTGAAATTTGTCAGAAGTGTATGGAAACCTTTCGGGGATATGGAAACTCATTGGTAGTTTTTCAATGCATGTGTGTCATCAAGGAAATTCGTTGGGGCTATGGATGCTTACTACCAATGAACAAATTCCAGGTAACAAAAGTATGAGTTGAATTAATCGCATAAAAATCATGGTTTGTAAGATTTTCCCATTATTCATATTAAAATCCTATTTCCATATATTAAAGGTTCATTGATAAAATTATAACCTATTTTATACATTTGGAATAACTTAATAAAAAAGTACAAGTATGCATGTGTTTTCTAATCTTTTACGATTGATTATAAAATAGTAGTTCATGATACTTTAGAAATTTATAAAAATTATATCTTTAGCAATCTATTTTAATATTATTCTGATACTTTCATGAATATAGATAACTATTTCTCCCAATGTGTCACCAATTGTTTCCATAAGAGAACAACCCCCTATTTTCTCTAGAATTCCTAGCAAAAAAATTGTGAGCCTTCTATTTTATTTCCTACCTTACTCTTTCTCTTTAACATTCACATAGTGATAAAACCCTTCCCTTATTTTTTTTCTATCATATGTTTATTTTCCCTTATAAAATATCCGCTAATTTTTCCTATGTTTAAAATTCATGGTCATAAATCCTTTATAAACATTATAAAATGCAAAAAATGTTTAAGTAATGAAAGAACTATCAAGTAATGGTCATTTTCCCATCCCTTGGCATGTAAATTTATCATATTCCACTACATCGTGCTTAACCTTAAAAAAATATATTTATACAAATTCCCTTGGCATGATGGGAAAGTTTTCAACAACTAATGTATATAGTTCCCATTTTGTCTCTTTATTACTTACATCGGGAACTTTTCAAACACACTTTGTAAAACCCCATGGTGTGGTAATAAAATGACTATTATATCTCCTAATACTTTCTTGTCACCCTCTTCTTGTTAGCGATGCCCCACCCTATTATCATTAAGGCGTAATACCTTACATGAACTCCCATGATGAGACGTGAATGTTTCCGTCAAATGATATGAATATCTTTCTCTTGCAACTCTTATTAGTTCGTGGTTATAAAAAATTTAGAACATTACATTACAAGACTACACCAAGGAAATAGCCCCTCGGTGATGTGGCCTTAATCTCCATTTTGGCACCACATGGCGGCCTAGTGCACTTCCATGTGATACCTATTTTTAGCCAAATTAGCTTGTACAATTCATGTTTCCGACTACCACATGTCAGTCTCTTAGGGTGACATATCATCAATTTGCACATGATATCTTCCATAGTGGTAATTTCCAACTCAACCTAGTTATAGGGTGCCAAAATATGACTTTCCAAATCCTTTAACAAAGACATCTTCCCATCCCACCACAATGTTTTCATGAATTGTCACATAACTAAAATTAACATCCCATGGTGTAGCTTATATTTAATCATATTTAATTACAATTAATCATGTAGTTAAGGCTTTATCTTTAGTATTAACAAAAGCGCCTCTATGGGTAAATGTAAGTCTTATCATTATTTATTGTTTGAATTAGCCTATAATCAAGACACCACCTAGCATGAAATTCACATCATTTGAGAATCAAATAAATTTATTAAGAAATTTTATTTATTGATTCCCTGTTTTGAAGCTTTAAATAAGTTTTGAAGTCCTAAAACTAATCCCATAATTTATTTTGTTCTTCTCCATGAATTCAAGCCTCTAACTTTGTGAATTTTTGTTGGCAAGAAGACCAAATAAATACATAGAAATCCAAAACTAGCATATGATGATGTATAAAACAAAAATATACATGTCATATTGTTCCCCTATACAACCATTACAAAAGCATATACTGGCCTATCTTTGTGCTATAATACATTGAATTTTCTCAAGGATGAAGCATGACGAAGTTCAAAAGACGTAGAGCGAAGTGAGCCCATTCTTGAAAATCCCTTGCACCACCCTTACATGATGAGGCAAATTTATCCTTACATGAAATTCCTATGAGACCCATAACTATCCCATATACAAACATGACTCATTGGACTTTGAATTATGTAGACATTGCTATAGATTCCATACCAACCATTGTAGGCACCATCATGAGTTATTTTTGTCTCAACAATATTTAGATTATGTATAAAATACCTGAGCCCAAACTCTAGTACAATATACAATTTAACATAATTTCACTTAGAAAGAATCTATTGAGTTTCATAAAGCCATGAATGAATTGATTATACCATGGAAAGTCAGAGAACAAAATTTGAAAGAGGAAATTTTCAAAGAGTATGCTAGTGACTCCTTTAAACCTTGCATAAGACTTTGTCATCACCATGTTTTGTAGGATTTTTGGAAAAAAAGGAATGACACACCTTCCTTTATACCAATTTCCCCTCATTTGGATGGCCTCAAAGGGTTTTCCCTTCAATTGGGAAGCTATATTTTCTAAAAACTTATGCAATTATGTTAACACTTTTAGAGCGTTAAGGATTGATAAGTTCAATCCCCCATTTTATATTTTAGCCTACATTATGGATTTTATTTTCTTTCGGACTTATTTTCATTCAATCGGATGGAAGTGGATAGCCTATAATGAACTTCCCATTGACATTTACCATTCACAATTTTGGGAAGAAAATTATGATGCCCACTTGTATCCAATTTGTAATTTTGTTATAATTCCCATTCATGAGAAGTTATTCCAATCAAAACCCCTCTGAACATTTGATGAGGGCAAGCTTTGCATTGCTGCAATTTGTGACTATTATTTTTAGGAAAACTTCTCCTATCTAATAATATATGGTTGTCAAGCACATCTAGGTGCCTTACACCTTTTTGTCCCTGGAAAATTAATCTGCAAAAAAATAACTTACTAGATAGTTGAGACAAGAATTTCCTATTACTTGTACAAAATATCTAAGAGAAGTTGGTCATGGTTTTCCATACATATTTTCGTTTGTACCTTCGAAAACCATACACATTCAAAGAAGTAATTATTCACTTTCCATGTCATTAAGTTAGCCCAAATTCCTTTAAAACACCATGACCCTTTAGGGATTGTTGGAAACCATTATGTTGTAGTCATTATGAAATTGTATGTACATAAAAACTCTTTCTTTGTTGGAAACAATTATGTTGTAGTCATTATGAAAATGTATGTACATAAAAACTCTTTCTTTGGTGACATTTTAAATAGAGTTTAATCTTATGAGGAAGCCTAGATGAATATTTAGAAGACAATAAGAAAGGGTTTGCAAAAGTTGTTGATGACCTTCTAAAAAACGGACTTATTGAAAAGTTGGAACCATAATAAAACTTCATCAATAATGGGATGCATTTCTAAATAATGCAATAATAATTCTTGAGTGACATAAGGCTATCGAAGCTCCTCTCGATACTTCTAGTCCTAAACAACCTACAGAGGAATAGTAAAATACTCTTGTCCATGCTAAAACTAGCTTAGTAGCTTTCAAAGTCTTGTTGAAAAATCCTATTATTGTTGTTCCTAGTAACAACTCGTAGTCAGAATAATGGTATGCCCCCTATCACACATTGATATGGAATATATCTCTCCATTGGATTTTTACCTCAACATTAAGAAGAAAGTTGTGATTAGAAGAAGCAGAAACAAGAGGAAAGTTGATTATGAAAGGGAAGATATAGATGTTCCTCCATAGATATTCTGGGATGGATCATAATTAAGTGAATAAAAATTAGTTAAAGTTTAAGCTCACTCTATTGGAGAATATGAAAACGACAATGTATTCCATGTTACAATCATGATGAAAATTGAGCAAAACAATGTTAAAATTTTGCAATTGAAGAAACAATTATCTAAACAAGGAGATCAATTTAACACATAGTTCAAACTATGAGAGTTTGAATATCCACAATGGTGAACCTAAAAAATGGAAGAGCTAAAATAGAAATCTAAAGATTAAATCCAAAAAATCCAACATGAGCTCTAGGTCACAAATCAGAAAAGGATGCTAAATTGGTTGAATTTCAATTGAAAATCGAGGAAGCAACCAATCACGTGCTAACCTAGAAAGGTTAAAATCATAATCCATTGACATCAATCAACAATTCATTGATGTAGAAGAACAATTCTGTAAAATTCCAAATCTTACTAAACCCCAATAGAACCTAAAATATACATTATTCAATAATATGATTGACAAGTAGATGAAGTATGAGAAATATGATAGGAAACTAACTAAGTTGATTTGTTAGATAAAGTTTATGAAAGGAATCACCATCGGCCTACTGTGAATTACTATGATGAAGAAATGAGTAGTCTTGGAATCCTTGAAGGCTCACTTGCATAATCCTAAACAACATATTAAAATAGCATAAAAGAGTTGTTCCTCATTGACGCAATCTATAAAGCAGGTAGTCAAATATACAAAGTTATAACTAAAGGTTTCACAGGAAAAGTGACTAGAAGAAGATCCATTGAGAAATATGGTGCAAGAAAACATATAGAAACATAAAAATAAGTTTGAACAAATTCAGAATATTGATTTAGATTTTGTTTGGAAATATTTGGTGAAACTACAAAGTTAATTTTTGATGACCAAATTAGCTATTGAAAGAATAACGGAAGAATTGTCAACTATTGAAACATGTGTATTGAATTGGTAAGTCAATTTCCAACTTGATCCTCCTACGTAGGTTACAAACCATCTACAGATATATTCATAATGGAATCCATCCAATGAGGCTTCTTCAGGTGTTCGTCCAATGGGTTGAAGGCTTATTTTTATCTCAAAAACAAAAAAATATTTTACTTTCCTATTTTTATTTTCATTTTTTGGTTGCTAAGTCAGAAACACTTGGGGAGGATATTTATCCTCTATTTTTTAATATTATTTAAACAACAGGATGACCTTTAGCAAAGGGTTCTAATTTTTTCTAAGAAAGTAGAATGTGGAATATTGTAATGTTTATATTTTCTTCACATAGTTTTGGATCATTATGGTTTCATGTTTCTAGGTACTATTGACTAGTAATTTGTTGCTATTAAGGCATTGAGGAAATAATATATGTGTATGAACACTGTGTATGAATGAATTGTAGATTTGTATGTAAATGTTCGTCGTTGTTTCTTTTGTTTCAAACACGCAAAATAAAATTAAACCTAGGATATATATGTATCTCTCTCTCTCTCTCTCTCTTTCTCGATATATATATATATATATATATATATATATATATATATATATATATAATCTAAAAAGGATAGTAACATTTTTAGATTAGTTTTAGTTATATTTCTTTCATTAGGTTGTAACTATGTGATTCTTTACATTGTTTCCTTTAAATGCATTTAGTTTATTATTCTTCGTGATAAGTGTCCATTCATTGGAGGAAAAATTCTTAGTGGTGATCGGGCCAACATACCGTTTGAAATCATGACCAAATAGAAAACGTTCTAATTGGGATCTTAACTAGGTGATTTCTCTAATGTTGATGTAGTCAATTTTCAGCAATGGATCAAGAGCAGCTACATGATCCTGTTTCCACTCCAGGATTTCATCAAGAGTCATCTTGGCTTTCTCATAGTCCTTAGATTCGACTTCCCTTTCATGGATTCCCTATTTAATTTTTCTGAAGCAATCGTGAGCCTATTACAATTTTTCCATGAAGGAAATTTGTTGCCTTTGGAAATTGTTATTGATTTTTATTGTTTGGGATTTTAGCACTTGAAGGAAAATATTGTTCAATCCATGAATTTATTTCTTATATTTGGTTTTAATTCCATTTATTTATTTCATTAACTTGAGAATTCTTGATTTTCACTATTTGTTTTTTATACTAACATTTCAAGGATTTTGATAAATCTACGGACTTTGTCTCCAAACCTTCCTGCTTCTTAGACTCAAAAATTTCATTTGGTATTTCAACTGTTGTTGCAATGAATTTACCACTTAATTTAATTTCTCCACAACCAAGGATAATGTTTGGGTCGTATCCTTATTAGTTGTTTCCAAATATCTTAACATGGTTATATCCATGTGGGGATGTTGTCTTCTTTCCCTAACTACACTCCAAATTATCCTTTGCTCCAAGCTTTATAAGCCAATGAAATCCTGGAATAAGTGCACATAGGAGCAGGGGGTCACTATGTAGGTTAGGCTTCAAGGGAAAATATTTTACATGCTCGAGCATGACGACCTACCATACATATTGATGCTACTGAATATTGATGGACATGTAATGTATGTCAAAGAGTAGGAAGGCCATCTTGAGGATATAAAACTCCCACAAACCCCCAACTCACTCTGCAGTCATTCGAAAAATGGGATATTGATTTCATTGGTACATTAATCCACTAGTGATAAAAATTGGTGTATGGTACATTATTACCACTAGATCTTATTTACCTAGGTGGGTTGAAGTTGTGTTCGTTAAAAATCACAATAGAGAGACTGCTACAAAGTTTCTATTTAATATGGTCATAACCACATTTGGGTGCACCATAGTTTTAATTATCGACTAGGGGACACATTTTTTAAATAAGACTGTAGTAGCACTGGCATAATAATTTGAGATTTATCATTCGAAGAGTACCCGATTTAATCTCCAATCCAATGAGATGATAGAGGCTTTCAACAAAATATTAGAAACTATGCTCACCAAGCTGTATAATGTGTAGCATGATAATTAGGACTTGCGAATGCCTGTAGTTTTATGGGCTTATCGAAATACTTGTAAGAAGTTAAGCAAAAAAAACCTGTTCTAATTGGTGTATGGGATGAAATTTGTCATGCCAATGTAACTTGTAGTGCTTAGCATGCACATTGGGTTAGCTACCTAGACGAAAGAGTTTGAAGTACTGGAGAGGTGATTACAAGACTTTCTCTAGCTAGAGGAAGATCAAGCATTAATGAGTTTCCATCGAGAGGTGCAAAAGGACCATGAGAAGGCATGGAAAAAATGGATAATGAAGCATAAAACCTTCTAGGAGGGAAAATTGATGTTTCTATGTGATAGCAAGTTATTAAATCATCTGGGGAAATTTCACATGTAATGGATGGGACCGCATGTTATTCAACATGTGACGAATGGTAGTGAGATGCAGTTGAGAAACCTAGATGGCATGCCGCATGAAGGATTTCTAAATCGGAGTAGGTTGGAAATCTATAGGGACAAACAAGCTCCTATGCATCTTGGAAAGAGGATGCATTAGGTGAATTTTAAGGTCTAAAATGGGCCTCGTAAGAAAAATGTACAACCAATATAAACTTTATAAGAACGAGTAAGATTCAAGACGATATGTCAACAATGGGGTATGGTTCAACGTTTTTGGAGTAAACAAGTAAAATGATGAAAAAATAATAATATAATAAAACTATTTTTTCAACTCATATTTTCACCATATCTCCCTAAAGCTCTACTCAAATTTCAAATAGGAGTACTCATTAGATGCAAAATTTCATTCCTTATCCAAGGAGTACCCATTTTTTCTACTTTTGATGGACCATATTGTATGAAAAATGAGAAATACATGAAGCAATGTGATTGCAATCATGTCTTTCATGTATTTATGAGTTTTCTTGTAGCACGATACATCAAAAGTATGCAACATGGGTACCCGTTGGATGAAGAATCAAATTTTGCATCTAATGTGTGTTTCCGCTCAAAAGTTGAGTAAATTCTTAGGGAGATAAGTTGAAAATATGAGTTGAAAAAATATTTTTTTCTTTTTTCCCTCTAAATTATGATGATGTAATCTAATATTATTTTATTATTTCTACAATTATTTTATAGTTTCCTTAGGAGGCCCATTTTAGACCTGAAAATTCCTCTAATGGACTGAGTCGGTGCACCAATTGTATATAAATAAGGTAGACTGAGGTTAGGAGTAGGATATTTCTAAGAAAAAGAGGTTAGGCTAAGGATATTTATTTTATCTAAATCTCTAGGAGAGTGGATCATTAGGCATACGAAGAAGAATATGGGGCAACACACAGTGTTGGGGATGTTTGTATCTAATACTAACCACAGAAGGGGATATGATGATTATATAAATGGCGCCATTGGAATTGAAAAGGGGGTTCTAGATCATGGTAGTTCAGTTGTCGATGATAGATAATAGTGGTGAGAAACTTAACTAGTGAAAAAATATAGTGTACAATTAAAGAGTTCACTTTGGGTAAATAACTGGAAATTATAAAGTGAATCGAAGGCATACGAGGAAACTACTATTGAGAAGATCACAATCACAGCAGGGAAAGGTGGTAGTCATGTTCACCTACAGTGAGTAGAGAATTGTTATTATGAAAGGTTATGTCAGGTGGTGGGGTAAGAGAGAAGTAGTTTCTTGGGATGAGAATGTGGGCAAGTGGGTAAAATGAAATCAAGGAAGTGGTATCAATGGTTTTTGCAAGTGTCATAAAGAAAGAGTTGGAGGAAAATTTCAAAGAAAACTAGAGAGTTAAGAGAGGAGGAGAGAGGAGAGAACAAGTAAATATTGAAAAAATAATAGTAGGTTAGCCAGTATGGAAGACGAAAATCAAATTATGGAAGAATGAAAGGCACAGACAAAAAGTAGCCTTGCATCGTCAAAAGAGAAAATAAAATGGGAGGTGAAAAGTAAGAGTACTCTAGGGAAGAAAGGAACTAAATCCACACCAGAATATACAAGCTCAGAGAAGAGAATGAAAACATTGTATTTATTGTCATTTATGGGTTTTAGATAAGATCCCACATATATGTGGCCATTATCATGAAATCAGGAAGAAGTGATGACACCTAAGGGAATAAAGGATACAATGTGAATGCCACCTTTGCCACAAGAAGTGCTTCACCAAGGAAAAGTGAGGAATATAATGTAGTGGATTAAATAATATGACCATGATCTTTGTGATCCGTCCCGGAACCCCAATATTTGGGATTACATGTCATCGGTACCAAATACACGTAATGTGCCTGGGCTAAAACCATAGAAGTGGGCCACAATATTGGAAATTGTCAGTATTATAAATTTGTTCCATATTCCACATTTCAGGCAACGGGGAGAGGTAACCTTCCTTACCAAGTGACTTGTAGCATATCCACATGATGGATATTTATGGATTGACCAGCCAATACCTATCACTATGGAGGTAGTCCATAGGATTAGTAGCCTTCCCATGGAAGAAGAGGACCCAAGATAAATTATTAATGATAAATATCTTATTTCAACTACGACTAAAGCATATAAGACTAAGAGATGGAACCTAGGGTTTCTAACTTCAATGATATTGGACCAAACCATGATATTCATGGCACAAGCCATTCCCTACAAGCTATTGCTTAAGTGTCGAGTGAACGAGGTGCATGCAGGAGTCATTGTGGTCTTAGATCAATATCACAAATGGGAGTGGTTCACATTGGCTCCTTTTCCATTGTAGGAATTGAATATAGAATCCTTGGAAACCAAGGAATTGAAGACAAATTTTCATTACCCATGGTTATTAATTTTAAAAATACTAGTCAAATGGGAAAGGCCAGAACAATTATAGCTAATAGTGGATCCCCCAAAACCCATCGCAATGGCCAAATTTAAAAAATCCTGGGATTCTAATGAGCTTGATCATAAAAATATCAATATTATTGTGTTTTCCTATATGGGGACATGACATGATATATCATTGAAGAGATGTTGTGTTTTCCTTTCAAAAGCATGAAGAAGAATAAGGGTATACCAAAGCTTAAAGCTGAACCTCTTCATATTTGGCTTTTATCAAGAAGAGACCGATATGAGGGTTGGGAAAAATAACCCTATAGACTAACCGCGAATGAAATCAAGGGTATAATGGATGCATGGGAAATTTCTTGGAGAGTCCCAAAGGAAGGTTCCTTTAAGGTTGAGACAATATTGAGTGGGATAGAAGTGATTAGAACCCCCTCAAGGTAAGATCAAAAGGAATCCCACCCCAAGAGGAATCTATAGCTCCCGAAGGGTAACAATAATTAGGAAAGAGGAGAGTACTATTAAATAACAAAATAAGTGTATCCACAACAAAGACTAGGAAAAATAAAAAGGCTACCCTTGCATTCCAGGTCTAGACGGTATTGAATGAGGATGACTTCAAGTGCATCGAATATCAAATGGAAGATTCCACTATGACTAGGTATGAAAAATTAAAACCACTAATAAAAGAGATGGATGCCAAAATGAATTTTTATTTAGCTACAACAAGATTTGGATGTATACCTTCTAGGACATCTTAGTCCCGGCCCTAGGTTCCATAAGAAACCCACGCGATCTCATCACCCTAGTACCAAAGGAGGATGTACATGATACAATGTTTTGTAGTAGAAATATGTGAAGGTCCTATGTAGAAACCCTTAGCTACCTTTGTGTAAGTCAAGGTTATATTGTTAGTGTTAGGTTCGAACAATTTGATGCCAATGCAGCACAATGCAACCCAGTTGTTGTATGATCTACTTGCAACTATGCAAGTAGATTAGGAACAGAAGAAACTAAGGATGGACAATATGGAGTGGCATAACGACCTTATTTAGGTTTACGAGGAGTGCATTGAATGGTTGATGGATGTAATGATGCCTTCCTAGGAGATAGTGATGAAGAGTAAGGAATTCATTTACGGACTAAATAAATTAGTGACAGAGACAAAAACTAAGTACCAACCACAAGTGTCATCTAAGGATCAACAAAGCGAGGCATTAACATGATAGAGGAAATAACAATTAGTTGAATATGAGAGTAAGTGTTAGTATATGGCGGAACAAGGTCATCAATTATGAAATTCTCTATCAAAGGACACATTTGTTAAGGGGCTTACTAAGAAAGTATAGGAAGTGGATGAAAAATGCCACCAGATTGGTCAGACTATGAGAAATATGAACCCCACCAAGAGAAGTCAAGAAATGCATGATAATTTGTGGCTCACTAAATCTATAGATAAACTCCATGAGGAACAAAATTATTGGATAGATCTAAGAGATTAGGTAATGATAATTGTGGATAAATTCAACGAATTGCTAAAGGTCATGCAAACTGTAAATAGTGAGGATGTCAACGTTCTCACTAAGAAACATACCACAAAAATAGAACACTTCAATGCAAAGCTTGAAGCATAAGAGGAAATATAGGAAAATATTCAAAAGGTTGTGAAAGATAACATTTCATTGACGTAACAGTTAGTGTCTTGAGGATGAGCCAAATGTTTTTGTTGGGGGCTTGTTGGAGCCCATTTTTTTTTCCTTTTTTACATTATAGCACTGTTCAACAAGGATGAAGAGTATGGATAGGACAAGGTGGATTGTAATATAGCTATGGTACAATAATAAATATTCAACAAAAGGATGACACAGTAAGCCGAGTGCAACACAGGGTTGGCACAATAGGAAGGCTGTGCCAAAGAGGGAAACCATGCGGAAGGGTGACAGTGAGACCTGTAGGAGGAGGACATGTGTGAAGGAATATTGAAAATTAATATTTGTAGAAGATGGAACCAACGAGGGAGATTTTTGAAAGGAAGTAGCTCATGATATTTTGAAGAGGGAAGAGATGATGTGGAGTGCAATTGAAAGGAGGAAGAGATATTTTAGACAATCTTTAGAGCGCATGGTATAAATTAAAGGGAGAAAAGGACATATCTTAATTGTTTTTTAGGACAAAAAATTGATTAGGCACGAAGCTAAAAATGTTCATGAGGGTTTCGAGCAGCTATAAGAGATCCCACCCAAGACAAAACAGAGGTTGGTTAGAATAATTATCCCTAGTAGATGGTAGTGGGATGTTGAGCAATTGTTAGAAAGCCATGCATAAAAGGATCCGAGTCTTAGAGTTTGTATACATACAATTGTTTTTTAGATGTAATATGTGGGCATGTGGTTAAGTCTATCACTACTCTGCAACCTGGTTGTAATGGTCTTGATCTCTGGTTGTATGGGTTTACTGTTGTTGATTGCCATTTGGTTAAAATTTCTATGTAGTGCTATCATGAAAGGTCTTCGAGCCTATTGATTTAACTTATGTAATATTGGATACCATGCCTCTTCCATTAATATAAATATAAGTTGTTGATTGGAGAACTTACTTTAGTCTCACATTACAAACTAACAAGAATGATTCTATGTGTTAACTTCTGGTATCATTTGTGATGGCTAATGATTTATAACTCTGACTAATAATCCAAATGTTTATAATATTAATATGCTTTGGAATGGTGTTTTATGGAGATGATATTGTCTGGTATGGATATGTAATGTTTTATGTGCTAACTCATTTTGAATGAGCATGAAGGGTCCATTTGACTGATACAGGGTCTAAGTATAAGTTAAGGTTGTACATAAATAGCATAATTTCCAACGTCTAATGTGGACTCTACCTTCAAAATATTGAGTCAATATCATGGGCCTTACACCATGGATATTTGTTTTGGGCTTGCACTTTGGGTTGGATAACCAGGGTTAGCACCATACGTGGAGTGTAAGTTGGGTGTTGTAACAACTGTCAATCAGGAATAGTGTTTCACAAGTGATGAGATAATTCTTTCGGAATACATAAACCTAGTTCTGATAGTCACCCATTAGCATCTAGGGTGATACTTTACTCATTTCATGGGCATTGTCGAAAGGAACAATGCTAAGTCGGTGTTTGTTTGCCACTGTGTTGAAAATCTCAGGTCTATCATAATCCCATAAGCTAAAACCCTATCTTGTAGTTTTAGACTTCTTTTGCAAAACCATACCCTCTATGAACTCTTCATCTGCATCTGGTGCCAAAATGTTTGAAGAAGATAAGACATATTCCTCTTCATAATCCAACACAGAAAACTCATAGAGTTTTGGATTTGCTGCGTTGACAACCGAGTAAATGTACATGTATGGAGATAGACTGTGCCCATAGGCATAATCTACCTTTCTAGTATCTCAAATGGACTGTATTATAAAGCCTTCATTTTCTTACCAAGACCCTCTAGTGTCAACCTTCTTCAACTATAACCATACTTTGTCTCCCACCTTAAACCAAACTTCTACACTATGTGTTTATCATGCTTGGCCTTATAAATTTCTTGTGATTCTTTTAGTGTCTCATGTACCTCTATATAGATCTACATGATCTTCTCAACAAATATTCAGTCCTCATGAAATCCCGTATCAGATTCCCCCTCACTCTTCCTTGCTGCCCATATGCAATATCCAAAGGTGAACATTTCAAATTTCCAAAAAAAACCTTCAAATGGGGACTTACCAGTAGAATTTCAGACAACTCCACTATAAGAGTGTTTTATATATACCATATTTTCATCGAAGTTATTTGGATTATTCTCATTTTAACCCCTCAAAAGTTGCATGAAAGTCTTGTTTACTACTTATGTTTTCCCATTTATGTGAGAATGAAATATTTTATACCAATTCAACTTTGTGTCCATATTATCCCACAAGGCAATCCAAAATGCAAGGAGAAATATTGTGTCCCTCTATGACATGATCATTTTTTGCATCCCAAAGTGCACCTAGACCTATATAATGAACAAGTTTGTTTCTTATTCTTTGATGACGGTCCTTTTACAGGGCTCCAAGACACACAACCTATTGTTCTTGTAAACTACCACAAACAAATAGTCATGTCCCTTCGTGGTTTTCAATAAGGCTCCCTCAAAGTCCATGAAAATTCTTACGTAGGCATTAGTGGGTACATGTAAGGGATGATATAGAACCTATTCCCTATTGCTAGGCTTGATTGTACAAAAAAGCACACATCCTTTTATTAACCTAGTTTCTTATTCTTGCATCTTCAACCAATACACATACCTCTGAAATTTTTCCACTACCTTCCCTACACCAAACTACCCTACAAACATAGAGGTATGAGTCCCTCTAATTTGTTTCAAGTACCTTCTTTTAGAAACACATGCCTTGTATAACCTGTAGAGTAACCCATCCTACATATGGTAGTCAATCATGATATTGTTATTATGCACATCAATCTAACTTTGCAACTATTGGAATAACTCCCTAGTGTCCTCATCCTTTGAATATGCCTCTTTACATGTATCATGGGATAATGGCTCCATGTGCATCAAAGTTCCCAATGTTATGATATTTCATGTGGGTCTCCTTGAAAGCATGTTGTCCAACTAGTTTGCACTACCCTTCTTGTACTTTATAATTGAATGAAACTATTACAAAATGTCATCCACTTGTAATTCTTGGTATGATATAACTTACTCTAAGCCTTCATGTATTATAGTGGATCATGATCCTTTTCTATTATGATATTCTTCCCCATCAGATAGTTCTTCCACTTCTTCGCATCTTGTACTTGGGCATAAAGCTCTTTGTTGTGGGTAGGGTAGTCAAGAACTACCCCATGAGATACTTCAGAATGGTAGCATATAGGCCATCCTCCCTCCATCGAGACCACTCCCATAGTATACCCACTTGCATTTATCCCCATTTTGAAGGGTTTCTATAGGTTTGGTAATGCAAGAACCATTCCTACTTATCTACTAAATTACCCTCTAATGAGCCTTTACCGACTAGAAAAAGTTGTCACTTGTTGTTATGGCATGGAGTGGTCATGCAATTATTGAAAATGAGGCTATCGAAGTCCTTAGGTACTCTAATTCCCAATGAAACTCTTAACCTCATAAATATTAGTAGGAACCGATCATTTCATGATGGCCTTCATCTTGGCAAGATCTATTTTCAACTATCCTCCACCTATCACATACCCTACATACCGCAAATGCTATTGTGTAAACTCACACATCTTCAAATTTTCTAGTAGTTGGTGTTTCTTTAATGTACCCAACACCTATTTCAAATGTGAGATGTGCTCCTCCTATGCAACATTGTATATTTTTACATAATCCAAATAAATGATAACAAATGAATCTAGAAAACGGTGCATGATATCATTTGCTAACTTCATAAATCTGGTTGGTGCATTGCATGGGTCGAATGGCATGATTAACCACTCATACAACCTTTCTTGGTTTTGAAGGTAGTATTTTGGGTATCTTCATCTTTGATTTGAACCTCGTGATATCTAGACTTTAAGACTAGCTTGGTGAATTATTTCACTTACTGCAACTAATATAACAAAGAATCAATGTTGGGAAGGGGGCACCTATTCTTGATATTGATTTTGTTCAACACCACGTAATCAATACACATCCTCCATGTCCCATCCTTTTTTAACACTATGATGGGTGACCCATATGTTGATGCACCTGGTCAAATGATGCCATGTTCTGGAAGTTGCTACAATTTTTTTTCACCTTACTTGGTTTTATATCAAACCACTAGTACAACCCAATGTCTGGTAATGGGGATTCCAACAGTAGTTGGGTTTTGCATTTCGCTTTCGTCTTCGGGGTAACCCTTTAGGATCCAATTGTTTTTTTTGTTTCTTAGTAGACCCATTGAGATATGTTGTTTCTATTTATAACTTTTCTATACATTGATTCTCTCTTAAAAATAATACAACAAACTTCTTCCTAGAACTAATCAATTTCCTATCTTGGTTAGTGATTACTAGAGAAACATTTGAGTTGCCTTTGTGTGGATTAATCGTCATTGATTTTGCATTTTTGTCGAGATGTTATTGTTTGGATATCAATCTGGATATCTCATATTTCATGTGCATGTAGGGACTTATAAACAACACTCCACATACATTAAGGGGAACTAAATCTAGTTCTACTTCATCAATAAAATCAACATTGATTTAAATCTATTTTTTCACTATTTTGTTACCTTTAAGTCTCCATTATTATTTACCCATCCCATTGCTTATGGGCATGGATGATCATCAATTTCTAGTCCCATTTTTTTACCATACTTGCTACAATAATACCCATGTGCTGTCCCAAGTAAAAAAAAGGATCATTTTTTGTCTTCATGACATGTGTCTCTATGTGGAAGAGTTTGGTCGTTTGTTTCGCTTCTTTTTTGTGAATGTTACTCAAATTCACCCTCTTTTGCAGTGATGTAAACATGATTTTTTCATCTGCATCTCAGTTGATTTCAATTATTTTCTTGATGAGTGGCCATGGAATTCTTCTTTTTATTATATTTTTTTTGTTCTTTGGGTTAAGCTCTAAATTCAAATTCCAATATTTTTCGTTTATATGACCATCAATATTATAGTGGTTGTAGTGGTTGTTGGGATCCTTACATTGGTGTGTTATGGCTATTGTATTTTTATCTTTCCCCCCTTCTAGTTCTTCTTCACCTCCTTAGAGGCATCCTGTTGCTCCTTCTACTTTGATCCACTTGAGTTCCATTTATGTTGGTTCATGTTCTCGAGGCTCTCTCCCTGCACACAAGCCTCATCCACTTTAGGCTTAAAAAACATGAGTTGATTCTATAGATGGATGGGTAGACCCCTAAAATACTTTAGCACTACACTTCGGTTCTTTGATGATATTCTCAGCATTATGGTCATCTTTCTAAACTCTATTATGTACTCCAATACACACTACCCCTTCCTTTTCCTGTAGTGTGACAAAATATATAGGTCATATACGTATTTGATAAGGTAAAATTATGACTTTCTGAATGTTTTAAATTCCTCATGCTTACTTATTGGAGCATCTCCCTCCAACCTAAAGGTCTCTGTGTGGCTCTTGCGATATGTTAGGGAATGGATCTCTAATTTAAACTACACAAATGACATATTATGTTCTTCATCTATATGATGGACACTGAAATAAACTTTTAGATACTAAAACAAGTGATTTAGAATTGGATCATCAATATCACCTTGACACAACTTGACATTTAACTTTTATTCAATTTTGAATAAGAATTATGAATGGTTCATGATAATTGAACTAAGTTTACGTCTTTCAAGTCATTTCTTTAGCTTGTTCTCTATTTCTTCTTAAGATCCTCATGTCCCCTCTAATCAATCCTCTATATTAGAACCCCTGTCTTCTCCAAATAGCCAAACCTTATTTATGAATGCTGACATGAGGGGATTAATATTACGACTTATATTTGCAACTTATGCTTCTAGTTCCAAAATCTCCCCCTTTGTATGATCATGATGGTTATTCACAGATTCATTGGCCATGACTATTGTTTTATGAATGTTGGCCTAACCAATATAGATCCCCTACAAATATCCACAATATCCCTAAGGAAACCTAGTTTCATACCAATATTATTTGTAAAATTCCATGGATATTCAATTGGAAAGTCCATCATATTGGGTCTAATAAATTATACTTAAAAAAATGATATCTATACTATGAGAGCTTATTTCTATCTAGATTTTTGGATCTATAATTTATTGTTTATTATGTATGTATGAAAATTAAAATTATGTAGAAAATTGAGAACACTGAAATAAAAAATCAGAAACCATAATTTGACACAATAAATAACCTACAAAACAATTAAAAGAGAAAGCTCGGCTGCAAGATGAACCTTCTTTTCTCTCTTTCTCTAAATAGAAAATATGTATGAGTACAAAGAAGTAAGGCCTCTGTCCCATGGCCTACTAGAGTTCACAAATCCTCTTTGTATGCTCTTTCCCTATCCCTATCGACTAATATCATCATCCCCAAAACAAATGTGTTCGAAAAGAATGGAACCACTTTTCCTCCTAGTGATATGATTATAACATAGCCCAATATCCTACTATCATTTAGGTTCAACATGTTCAACTCTTAACTAGAGTTACAACATGAAATATTCTAGAGTCTCCTTCATCATGATCATGGGGCTAGCCCATTTTCCTGTTAGGATATTCCGACACGTAGGAATAGTTATGTATAGCTTGGTCTAGTATAGAGTTAGGTAAAGTGTGTTTCTTTACTATGTACATTTGTAACATACAATCCGACGGTCACGATATGTAGTGATCCGACGGTTCATTCTCTCCTCGGTATTACCGACACTTGATCCGTGGCTTGACACCAGATTGGTCCATGAATTCTATTTAAAGCGCATGGAGGGTCATTTGTAGGTTCACCGTGCATGAGAGAAGCTTATGTAAATTTTCATTCTTTTATTAATAAATTGCCTGTAGTAGCCACGTTGGCGCAGGCTGTGGACTGTTTCCCTCTCTGAGGGTTTTAACCACGTCAAAATACTGGTGTATTCATCTGTGATCTATTTGTGAGCGGAGTCCTTTTGGTGTTCTGTCTGAGGAACTTACCCTGTAAATTCCTACAGCAACGGAGGTGAGAGAAAAACTGTCGTGATCACACGTTAACAGTCAAGCAAGTTAACCACACTCGATTTGCGTATGACGTTAGATCTAGAGGAGCCGAGATCAGACGGATGAGATTGCGTCGGATGGAAAGAAGCGAAATCGACAGGGAAATAAGCTGCGATTTAAAAGGGATTTGGAATCCATTGATCGCCACGATGGAGAAAGAGTGTATTTGCGACATAACCAGAGGAACGAGCTGATGAAGCATGCTGGCACCAGTTAGATGGAGACACATGGCACTCCCTAAGCGTTCATGCTAATGCCGAACAGGGAACTCCAAGCACAACTACAGGAGGAGAATCGACGTAGGTGGGAGAGGAACCGAATAGGCATAGGATTGACTGGTTAAAGCCATGAACAGAGAAAGTCGAAAAAGAGAAGAGAATTAGGAGAAGAGTCCAAGCGACCAAGAGAGACAGTTAACAGTGAACCCTGAGAGGAGGACTGAACACAGAGAGCAGAAAAGTTGCAGAAGAAGCGACAGAGGGCCGAGCAGACCATAGGCAGCATCGAGCACCAGAGAACTTGAAGATTCAAGCCTTCCCCAAGAGGAATCTCTCTGGATTGGGCATCACAGTTGACTCTTTCCATTGTAGATCAAAGGTCACAGAGCAAGTAGGAAGAAGAAGAGTCTATGAACTCTGAGTGGCTTGGGGAATCCAAGAACCACCCTGCCAAGCAAAATCTGCTGTCAGGAGAACTCATATTGAGTCCCTGCATTGTAAATTCTTTGCTGTAAGACACAATAAAACCAGGCCACCACTGAAGCTGAACCGAAGATGTAGCCCTGGAGAATAGGGTGAACTCCTTATTAAAAATTGTTTGTGTCTAGAATTTCTTACTGTATTTCTCTGTTGTCTTTCCATTTAAAATGTTTGTGTATTGGCAATCTAATCGATCTGTTATTTCAATAACACAGAACACACACACCAGCACATGAGTCTGTAATACCTTTTGTTTAATAAATATTCAACTGAGGTCACTCATAGGGTGATTATCAGATCACCTATTCATAATGTGGGAATTGACATAGGAGTCAATCAGAGGAATCCATTCCATGACAAACTTAGCATTATTAGGTAACTTGTATAGTCTACATAATATAGCAGTTGCATAGTTGTAGGGGTTTTCCAAAGAGGCTATAAGATACATACTTGTTTTATCAAATTTTAACTTGTTCTCCAATACTCTCTAACCCTGAGTCATCTTGAGAGGTTCTTCATTTTTCTTTGCGAAGTTGGCCACATATGCCTTATCATATATATCCTGAGGGTCAGGGATATGGTACATTTACTTTAGGTCCTCTGCCCTGAATGACCCCATGAGTTCCACTCTCAAATTCTTGAATTGCATATCTTCAATGGTGAGGTTTTCCACCACCCACCTAATCATATCAGTGTATGGGAGGACTTTTTCTCTCACTCCTATCTTACGAAGGAAAGAAAAGGAAACATCCTTGGATTGGTGTCCTCAAGGTCTTATTGAGTCAATTGTTTCTCTTCTGACAGTAATCTTTGGATGCATGTCCTCAAGCATATTGTATATGAACCTCCAAGATGTTTCTCCCTCGTCGGCACTGTAGACCATATCAGAGAATATAGGAGACATTTATGTTAGCTCAAACTCTATTATGCTCTTCTTTCTCCATTTCTACATCACCTTCCGCAATGACAGATCTTTCGTAGCTTGCCTAAAATGGACGAGATATATTAGAGCAGACAATATTGGGCAATTAAGGCTAAAAGCTTTGTGAAAATACTTTGAATCATGGGAGGATTTCAAATGAGATAGTCAACATTAACTAGCCATAACTTGGAAAATCATTACCTCTCCTCACAAAACTAAAGATTAATTACCCTGTCAAATCGTTCATTATTATATTTAAAACACGGTTACTTCCCACACTTTCTTCTTGATTCACGCATCACAACTTTTAAAACAATGTTATATATCATTACATATTTATAATCCGAAATTTGATTGCAAATATCGCATTATCTCATTTTGCAAATTGTTAATGGATGACATTGTGGCAAGTCTTATTTTCTTGCGACTTTTGCGAAATGCGATGTTATTTCTTAAGGGATTTTGATTGGTATTTCATAGAGAGAGGTTTGATCGCATATCGCAATTTCTTTAAGGAGTTTATCATCACATGGAAAAATGAGATTTGCGATTTGCGATGGGGATCCTAAGCTTGGGTCGTTCTAAGAGTCTTTCAAGGCGATTTCTTCGAGTTAGGATTTAATTGACTAAAAAAATTAAAAAGGGTCCCCATTTATATGTCTAACATTAGTTATTTCTATATATAAATGGGGGGATTGTTTCATAGTACAACAATTAGTGATTCACTTGGGAGACCAATTATCTCTAATTGGTTTTCTGAAATTTTAGAACTCTCAAAGTAAGAAGATTTATAGGAATAATAATTACATGATATACAAAGTAAACAACATTTCTCTAGAATCATAATCACTTACCCAATCTATTTATTCAACTACTTTACCCTTTATAGTGATAAAAATACAAATGTCTTCACTAGTCAATACAAAGATTTTAAAGAGATATAGCAGGTGTCTTTTTAGATATTAGTTTTTTAGTTTTTTACTCATTTATCACAAATAGAGTCTCTGCTGCCAGCAAGCGTTCATAGCCTCGACAGGTTTACTTTTAACCAACAATGATTCATTGTCCAATTTGAAGAAGTTTTCAAAAATCAAAATGATACTCACTTGCTTCCAATCTCATTTGGATCTTGTACTTTTTCTTTTTTAATTTCTTAAAAGACATTTTCTAGTATGTCCTCTTTCTGTAACTTCTTACGAAATTTCAATATGATGCTCAAAAAGAATGTTATGATGACTTAGAGGAGTGCAAGGACGGGAGGAGGAGAATGGAGAGCGAGAAACAAAGGTTTCAGCAAGTTGTAGAGGTTGACTCTAATGGAGGGTCGTAGAGGAGGGAGCTCCACTCCCTCCTATATGGACATCGTAGCCAGCAGAGGTAAGTCAGCTCTGGGAAAAAATGTCAGAGGATCTACGGAGGAAGGGAATAGGAATATTGAAAAAGAAACAGATGGGACCAAGACCAAGGAAAACAGTAGCACAAAAGACAAGGAGGAAGAAGACAAAAGTCAAGGAGACAAAAAACGAAAGGGACCTTGCAAACCCAAAGTAGAGATCACTTCTAGAGTATTTTTAAATGATCCTTCTATGCAGGCACACAGGGAACACATGGGGACTTACGCTATCATCTGTAAATTCATGGGACTATGGCACACTGAAAAATCCTTACAAACATGGATCAAATATCACTGGAAACCCAAAGGAAGCATTGACCTAGATCTTGGGTCAAAGGGATTCTTTACCATGGTGTTCACAAGCATCAAAGATAAAGAAAGAATATTCAAAGGAAGACCCTATTTTTATGCAGCATCCAGCCTCTATATGCAGCCCAGAGCGGGACACTTTCACTTCACTACCAATCTGGGTAAGGCTCTATTCGCTACCTCTTGATTACTGGCAAACTGAATTGCTAGCTGCCATAGGGAATAAAATAGGTCATTTTGTCAAAGCTTCTGAAGCCACAAAAAGGGGGAAATATACTTCCTTTGCAAGTATATGTGTGGAAATGGATCTATCAGGAGCTCTCCTGGATGAAGTTATCTTGGAATTTTTTGATGAGGAATGGGTGCAAATAGTAGACTATGAGCATATCCCATTCAGAAGTCATATATGCCACGAACATGGACACTTACTCAGAGACTACCCTCTCAGTAAATCAGACAACAAGAGCAAGGCTAATATGATGGAGGACACAAAAGCTTTCAAAAAGTTGTAAATAGAGGAAAAGGCGGTAAAAAAGGGCCAAAGCAACAACATAATGAGGGGCAAAAGAGCAGTCAGAACAAGTTTCAAGTATTGGAAGAGAATGAAGAAATCATAAAAGAAGACCAATCTCTGGAAGAAGGTCCTAATGGAAAGGAGAAAGAAGAAGACAACAACCAAACATAAGATATTGGAAATCATAAAGAGGGTATGATGAGTGAAGCAGACCTAGAGATGGATCAGGAAATGACCCAGAGTGAAATAGATCTGGAGGACCATAAGCTACAGGAGATCCTTGAAAAGGAACACCTAGATCTGGAAAGGTTCTTGATGCAAGGAACCATAGGAGGGATAGATTCATTGCCTCAAGAAGAATGCAACAGAATACAATAGTTGTTTTTCTGGAAAACTTAGGAGAGGGTGTTGGAAAAAGGAAAAACCATTGACAAGCAGGATCACAAAGGTGTAAAAACAATGGAATCAACTCCAAGATTAGCTACTAGAAATCTAGGAAAGAAGAGGGGCAGAATGAGCTATTGATGGAGTGTGGAAAGCTAATGATAAATTTGGGTAAGATGAAAGATATAACTAGATACTCCTTTACAAATCTATAATAATGAAGTTTACATCTTGGAATATCAAAGGTATAGGTAGTAAAAGAAAACAATATTACTTAGTAATAGGATGAAACAAGCAGCGCCGGATGTGATCTTCATCCAGGAAACTAAATGTTCCAATCAAAAAATAAAAGAGATTCACAATAAATGGCTCAATAGATTTGAGTTTCTAGAAGTCAAAGCAGAGAATACAGCAGGAGGCATTCTCACACTTTGGAGCCCCCAAAAAATTGAAATTATAGATGAAGAGGCAGCTAGGTATTAGCTTTTAGTGGTCATTCAACTAGTGGGAGATAAGGAAGTCTACCAAGTCACGAATGTGTATGGTCCCCAAAAGTTGGATGGTAAACTCAAGCTTCTAGATTCCCTATAGGATCTCAGGGAAAGACATGCAAGAATCCCTTGGATCTTGGGGGGTGATTTCAATATGATCAAATCACTGTCAGAGAAAAAAGGGGGTACCAGAACTCTAAATAAAGACTCTTGTGCTTTCCAAACCTTCATAGACAATATGAAGCTAGTGGATATTGTTATAAGTAATGGTACCTTTACATGGAACAATAAAGGAGGAGGAGAGTCTCAGGTGGCCTCCATATTAGATAGATTCATAATATCATAGGATCTTATGCTCAAGGACAAGGACATAGTTGCAAGAGTGCTCCCCTTTGGAGGCTCAGATCACTAGCTAGTGCAACTGGAAATTCAGGGCATTGGTACCCCCAGGAATAGACCTTTTAGATTTGAAAACATCTGGCTCTCCCACCTACATTTCATCAACAACATAGCCATCTGGTGGGCAAAAGATTTGAATATTCAGGGCACAAGAATGTTCCTGCTTCAAAAAAGACTAAAACATATCAAAATCAGGCTCAAGGAGTGGAACAAGAAGGAGTATGGTAATATTTTTTGAAGCAAAAAAAATCTATTGAGGGAAAAATGTAGGAACTCAACCAAACCCTTTTCATGGAGGGTTTTGATAAAGATAGAAGTGATCAAGCAACCAAATATCATCAAGAATGGGAGAACTTATGTAAATAAGAGGAGATTTTTTGGAGGCAAAAATCCAGAGTGCAATGGCTAAAAGAAGGAGAACGTAATACTAGATTTTTCCACAGATCCACTATGGAAAATAGAGCTCACAATAGGATTTCTTCTATCAAGGATGAGGGAGGTAATCTTCTCACTTCTCATGAAGAAATAGAAGCAGTGCTAGTTTATCACTTTTGTGATATTGCACAGGAAACCTATTCAGATAGAGAACAATCCATTAGAGTCATATCAAAACATATTCCCAAGCTAGTTACCAGAGAGGACAATTTCAACCTTAATAAACCAGTGTTGGAAGAGGAGGTTAGTGAGGTCCTAAAAGAAATCACAAATGTTAAGGCACCAGGTCTAGATGGAGTCAATGTTGATTTCTTTAAAGCTTGCTGGAATATAGTAAAACAGGATGTTCTGAATGTAGTGGAAGACTCCAAGAGGGACAAAACCATTATTAAGGTGCTTAATACCACCTTTATCTCCCTGATCCCTAAACAGGAATTGCTCAAACTCCTGACAGGTTTAGACCCATTGCCTTGTGCAATGTTGTCTACAAGATAATATCCAAAGTTGTGGCCAATAGACTCAAGCCTCTTCTTCCTACCCTAGTGTCAGTTGAACAATCTGGATATGTGGAAGGTAGGCAAATCCTCGACAACATTATTCAAGCTCATGAGGTGGTACACTCACTAAAAAACAATAGGAAAGTTGGAATGATCATGCAATTGGATATAGCCAAAGCTTATGATAAGCTGAATTGGACCTATATCAAAAAAGTTCTCATTTCTTTTGGGTTTGATCACAACTGGATCAGATGGGTAATGGCCCTAGTTACTTCTCCCAGTGTTCAAATTCTTGTTAATGGATCTCCCTCGGAGACTTTTATTCCTTCTAGAGGCCTCAGGCAGGGAGATCCACTCTCTCCCTTTCTCTTTATTCTCATGATGGAAGGGCTGGGGTGTGTTATCACTCAGGTTGTTCCCCAAAACTTGTGAGAAAAGGGAATACGACTGAGGTAACCACTAACCAATCTTTTAGATGCAATTTCTAGCCAAACTGCATCCAGAGAGGGCTCTTTCTATATAATTTAAATTTGTTTATTTGAATTTTGTATGATAATTATGATGTGCAGAGGTTTGTTTTAGATGGGTTTGGATGGTGATTTCAAACAGAGGTAGGATGCAAGTCCGAAAGAGTTAATTTGATTGGGCAATGGAGTCTATGAAGATGGGCTGTTGAGTGTGTTTCTGTGATGATGGGAAATACTACATAGCAAGATAATCAGTTTGGAACAATATTGAAAGCTAGTGATTGATGGGATGTAGGCTAGGGGATAAAGGGTAGTCAAGAATCCTTTATCATGGTGGCAGAGGGAAGGTGCTTGAATATTTTCAAGGAGCAGTGAAGAATTCCTTGACAATGTTCAGAATGAAGGAATTAGTAGAAACAGCAGCATTTAAGAATTTTTATTTATGCTAATTGTGAAGAAAACATAAATAACAATAGGAATTGAACACAGAGTGTATTTAAACAAGTTCTGGGCTATTCTTTTTCCCTGTTGTTACGATTATGAAACATATATGAGATTTGCAAACACAGAAAACACAAAACACAGTTAGGATAACTTATTGATCCAAAGAAAGACACAGGAATTCTATAACAGAGTCCAAAATCATCACATCCACATTCAGAAGGTCCAGCAGCAATGCATTTCAACGCCCTTTGTATTAATAAATATCTGAGTTACAGTGTAGTTCAAATAGGAGAATCACCAACCCTGAATACATTCTTTTGGGGCGTATTTATACAAAAAGAGAGTTTACAAAATATCTTGAGGATAAGATAAGGAGAAATAACTTCCTTCAGCGACTTTGTCAGAGAAATAAATGCAAAAATAGAGGTATGAGTTATTGTGGCTGTGCTGGCTACTTTAACTGATAAGATATTTTAGACTTTTCACTCAGGAATTCGGCTAGTAGTTATGTCCTTGATTTTATTTCCTGCGTTGTTCTCCTGATTTTTTCACCTGTTCTTGATTCATCTTTAATGTGTCCTGATCCTCGCTTGAGCTCCTTCCTTCATATCTTCCAGGTGTCTTGCTCTTTGACCTAGTGTACATAGGAAAAAAGATGCAATTTACTTAGGCAAGACTTCTAGCATACTTTGCCACCACTGTTCTGTAGGCAACTGATGTCTTTGTATCTTTACCAGTATTTCATCAGCCTCAGTATACCTGTAAAAGTTAAGCTTGCCTTCAAAAAGATGATTTATTTCATGTTCTATAAAAAACAAATTCTCCAACTTATCATAAAAGCTCTGTCCAGAAGGAGGTCCTGTGTCTTATGAGCTGCTGGATGATGCGGTGATCTGATTTGTTACATACATGTTCACCCGATGAGCATACTGTTGATGTGATAACAGTTTTTGATTTCTTGTTACTAAACTGGGTAGACCCTTCTGCTGCAAGTTTGTGAATTTCTTTGTGAAGGCATTAATATCCATCTGCATCTCTTGAAACTTTCTTTCCAAAGTCTGTATAAGACTTCTCATTGTTAGCACCATCTTTATTGTCAAAATGGTGCCTGTCCTGTCAGTGATCTCTAAAGCTACTAATTGTTCCTTAGTATTGGTGTTCAAAAAATGGATGAGCGCATTGGCCTGCTCAGGCATATTTCCTAATGATGCCCAGGCCCTTTGCATTTGTTCTTGTGCCCTTTCTATTAATTGAATTTGTTCATACATTGTTTGAATTGATCGCCATTGGTCAGTAATGGACTGGCAAATCTTGGTCCACAAAATCATTTTAATATCTGCCAGAGGTTTATGCAAGGTGAGATCCTTTTCCAGTGATTTCACCTTGTTCTCCAGGGCCTTCACCTCTCTGGTCTTCTCTACCACTGTTATTTTTGATTTGGCATAGCTCACTTCTAGCTTGGCTAGTCTTTCTTTTGTCTCTTTGAGCTCTGACATTTGAGCTTCTAGCTCTTTCACTGCCTTCATCATTTCTTCCATCCTCATGCTGGTCTTAGGCTTTGTTGTTGTTGCTACTGTAGCATTTGTAGTTGATGTACCTGTTGTTGACGCTGGCTCAGTGGGAGGGATTGTTGCTGTGTCTGTGGGGGGCGCAGAGACAATTGTTGGAGCTATTTCAAGTGGCTGGGAGGTCGACTCTCCCTGCTTAGTTTGCAATGCTTTCTCCAATTCTTGCTCTGTTTGCATTAGCCTTTGTTCATTCTCATCAATAAATCCATGACATCCTCTTTTGCTTTTTCTTGTGCTAGTTCTATTGTTTGGGGATGCATGGTGATAGGCAGCTTCAATTGCTTTCTAAGGGTAGCAATATCTTCCTCCTTATTTTTGATCAATGCTTTGATGCCCTTGGCATCCTTGGGATCATGTCCCAACTCAACAATTATTTCTTCCGAAGTCTTTATTCAATTGCCTTTGGCTAGAGAAGAGATCTTCTCCAAATCCAATTGAGCATATGTATTACTCAATGACTCTTTTAATTGGTGGGCCAGCATTGCCTTGTCTGCCAGTGTAGCATAGACCATTTCACCCGTTTGTTTGTACAATTCTATTTGGTCCATTGGGTGTATATCTTTGGCAAGGACCTCTAGATTGGTCCTTATGTAATCCGCTGCAGACTGTGGCTGCTGAACCTTGGGCTTGAAATGACTTAAAATCATTTTCTCCTCCTTGATGTCATAGGCTGCCATTAGTCTATGCTATTTGGAGGGTGTCATCTTAAGTAACTGATCATATAACTGAATTCTTAGTGCTCATTTTGAGCCTTAATGTCCATGAATGACTGTTTGATATCTGGTGGTTTCTTGGCTTGTGATCTTGAGGAGGAGACTTCCATTCCATGCTGCCTCTCCCTTTCTTGTCTATGAGAGCTAGCAGAAGTCTATTGGCTGGTGGCCCTCTCTCCTCTTGTGCTTTCAGTGATGTCTTCCACATTGTCCTCTTCAGGAGGATCTACCCTTTGCCTCTTGGCCTCTTGCTACCCTATTGACCCACTTGCAAGTGTGGTCTCTTCTCGATCCCTTTTCTTACTTCTCTCCTTAGAAAGAGGAGTCTGCAATGCTGGTACCTCTGGTGCTTGTGTCTATAGCGAAGGGGCTTGCCCTTGACTATGTTCCTTTGAGGTAGTAGATTGTTCTTCCATTGTTTCCTGTTCTGCAACTACCAACTCCTTGCCCTTTGCTGTCCTTGTTGTTGGTGTAGTCCTTTCTTGGGCAACCTGTTGTGCAGTTGTGGCAGTGGATGAGCTTTCCCTGGTTTTTTGTGGCTTTTTGAAAGACACCTGCCCAAAAGAATCCAAGTCAAGAGTTTTTTCCAAATCTTTCATGGTTTGTTCCATTTTTTCTTCCCTAGTTAACTCTTCAACTAGTGTGCCCTCCAACCACTCATCTTGGTTGGCATACTTTTCTATGTCAGGGATGCTGCATTTTTCATAAGGTGCCAGCCTATATTTTACCCTTCTTGCATTGATAAAGCCATATGGGTCAAAGGGTACCCACCAAAAGTTTCTCTTGAGTCTGAATGTTTGACCCAATAGTTCATCAGCATCCTTCCATCCCTCTTTCGTGTTCATAACAAAGGAGCCTAACTGGTCTCTGAGTTTCAATCGAGCCTTTTTCTTTGTGCTATGGAAGTGACTGAGATCTGAATTGATGAATTTCCTAAAATATTCCAGGGAAAACAGTCTCATTGGCACATATTTGGGCAGCTTGTAAGGGCATAACTCATAGCCATATATCCTCAGAATAGTGTGGTTCTGGTAGAAGTACCAGTCACCTATTTTATAGTTTTTGGAGAGCTATAGTATCTTTTGCATATCATGTGTCAGTCTAGGAGGAGGAGTTCTCATCAAGAGAGAAGAGACTGGGTATACAAATAAATCAATAAACTCACAATAAGAGTAGGGAGAAGTGTAGACATCATGAAAGATTGGGGTCCAAAAAATCACAGACCTCCTTTCCCCTTTATTGTCCAATTTTCTAATGGGGAATTGGAAGATATCTGGCTGGTAATATAAAAATAGATGATAGATATAGGAAGAATATTTGAAGATTCCTTCCCTATCTAGCCACAACAATTGGTCATGCATATTGTTGGCAATAAACATGGCATAGTTGTATTTGACAGTAGGGGGCTGCCCTGGGGTAAAGATAGGCATCATAACCAGTATGGTTTCATCAATATGATCACTTGTCTTGAACCCCAACACAAAATATATCATATTAACCACTAATCTACCCATTTCAGTGAAACAGGCATAGTGAAAAGGAGGTGGCTCCTTAGGCTGGCTTTCTACTCTCATGAACCCTTAGGCAATTCTGGTTATCTCTGAGCTAGAGAGTTTGGGACCTTCATCCAGCATGTACTTCATGGTAAGAGGAAACTAGAGGTGGGTTGGTTTGAAGTTCAGCATCTGATTTATAGAGTCATGAGTGATACAAAAAGAGTAGTCCTAGATGGACTCTTAATTGCTCTGTTTGTTGGCTCATAGTTCTCACAACAGAGGTGAATGATCTCAAGGAATATATTCACAGAGGGGAGATAGTATCTGGGTAGATTTGATTCCCAAATGCCATAGACATCATCTTGATTTAACTATTTCTGAGCTCACAGACTGCTTGAAGATGGTTTTGGTAGCCTACAAGGTCTTGGATTAGATAATCTCTATCAGCCAAGGGCAAATGTTCCAACTCTTTGTGGGGTGCATTGAGGGGAGTGATGTTTAAGGCCACTGGACCTTCTATGGCTAAGCTCTGTTGCTTTTAAAATTGGAACTTTTGACTCTATGCAGGCAAAAATGGGCAGGACGATGGCTCTGTGGATTTCTCCGGGATTTTCACCATTGGAACTAGTTTGTTGGCTTCAATTTAGCTCTGTGGATTGATGTTAGCTGGAGAAATAGGAGCTATGGGATTTTTGGCACAATGTGCTACAATTGTGGGCAAAGACAGCTTTGGGGGTTTCTTGGAGAGTTTACGGGGCCGAACGAGCTCAATTTTAGCTCACTGTGTGGATTTATGGTGAATTTTGTAGCTCAGAGGCCTATGGGGGATTTTGAGCAGCAGCACAGTGTTCTTCTTTTCAAATTTATAGGTTCTGTGGCCAATTTTATAGAGAAAAGCAATGAGAAATAGGGTCGGGGGTAAATTGTCATACATCCCTATTTTCTCGGCAGGATGGCCAATTTGCAGCTGACTAGGTGGGTCGAGGGGCCGAGCTGTGTAATAAACTTGCTGGCTGGCGGACTTGAACGGTCGAAAATAGTGTTTTTCACGTAATTTTGCATGCACAGGTCGCTTGGAAAAAACTAAGGTAAGTGGTAAAAACAAACATTTTCACCCTTTTTACCCGAAAATTTTGGCTTTGGCGGGTTTGGGGTGCTTTTTTGGGATGACATCAGCATGACATCATTTTGTCGTGTAGTGGGGTACGGAAGCTGACATGGCAGGTGACGTGGGATATGACGTGGTGGGTGACATGGCAGGTGACGTGGGCATGATGTCAGCAGGGAGGCAGGCGGGTGGTAAGTGGTATTATCGCACCACTTTTGGGGAAAGTGGTTTCGGGGGAGGGGGCTCCGAACACACTAGGCGTTTGACACGCATACTCGGTACGGTAGAAATACTGCCCATCCCCCAAACGCTATCATTCGGCAAGTTGGGGCTTCCGAAATTGCCAACTACCGTTGGATCTGGGAGCGTCGATCGGACGGTTGGTGGGCGATGAAGGTGGCGATCAGTTAGCAGCGGGGGACCCACTTTAATTTTTGCAGATTGTAATGTTTTATGGTGTATTTTCGGACTTTGGAAAAGTTGGTTTTTTGGGAAAAGTGCAGGTTTTTGGCTATTTATTTAGCTGGAGGCCAAATAAGTCCCGATGGGCACATGGAGGGTTATTATTGGCCCCTGGTGGACCAATAAATCCCTAAGAAAATGTTAAAATAGGGCTATAGTTAGCCATGGGTCAGGATATTAAATTTTTTAGGGATTTTTGTGTTTTTATACATAGTAAGGGAGGGGAATGTACATAGGAGCTATATAATAAGGTTAGTAGGTTAATATGATTATGTGGGATGGGTTTGTATGGTTTAGACTAAGTTTTATAGAGTGACAACTTAGGTAGGGGGGGAATGAAAGGATGCCAGGTGATGAAGTTTAGGAAACTTTGGTAAGATGGAATAAAGACTTTTTACGCAAGAAATATGGCTTGTTTTGCCTAGGTAAAACATCTTTTCACTTAGTTTTGCCATGGGATGAAGTGGACTAAAGGTAATGAGCAGATCTCATTGCCCTTTGGGGGGAATGTTAGTAAGTGTTTCATGGGAAAATGGGAAGGGGAATTAGTCATGCTCCATTTGTTTTTTAGCCACCTTGCCATGGTACCTTATGATTTTATGAGATGGCATCTTGTTCCAAAGGAACAAATTTCTCACAAACCATGCTTCTATACCATCAAAATTGCCTACCCAACCTAGTATACCTAACATTTTCTCTTCATTTTCATTGGGTGCACTTGAACTAGAAAACCCTGCTTCTTCTCTTTTGTTTTAGCTGCCTTCCTATCTAAGTCTACCCTTATTTCATCCAGGGCTCAAATTAAGCCGTTGAGACCCTTTGCTTCTCTGCCTAACTACTTGCATGCCAAGCTTAAACTGTTTGTGCAGACCTTTATTCTCTAGTCTAAGACAATTGAAATTCAAACATGATCTAGCCAGGATTAGGCTGTCTGGCTAATCATCAACTGTGGCAGGAGTTAACCACCTATACATAGTGAAAATTGATCAAAATATGGAACCTTTGCAGCATGAAAAGAATGAACATTTTTGGCACTTCCCCAGTCAATCATGAAAAATGAAACCTATTGTATAGGAAGCTAACAGGGCGAACTATCAAGCATGAAAAAGTAGTTGGTAAAGTCAAAGGTCTCCAACTTTCTGAAAATGGTCAGGCCTTAACACATCAACAATTTGTTGATGATACCATGTTGTAGGGTATCCCCATGGTCAAAGAAGCTCTAGCTTATAAGCAAATCCTGGGTGACTTTTCCATGGCTTCAGATATGGAAGTTAATCTCTCCAAATCTAAGATTTTTTTCTTTAATACTCACATTGCTATTCAGAGAAATATTTCCAGAATTTTGGGCTTTCAAAGGGAGATCCTCCCTTCAAAATATTTGGGAGTTCCTCTAACGGCCAAGCCTTTAAAAAAGAACATTTGGGAGCCAGTGATTAACAAATTGCAAGATAAAATCAGGAAATGGACTATTATATCTTTAAATTTGGCTGGTAGGTTGGTGCTAATCAAGTTTTTCCTACAATCAATCCCAGTCTTCATGCTATCAGCTCTCCCAGCTCCTAAATGAGTCCTGCAGCAACTCAGAAACATTCAAAGGGACTTTCTTTGGGGCAAGGGGGAAGAAAGAAAGAAATGGCCTTGGTAGCATGGGAAAAAATATGCAAACCTAAAAACTAGAAGGCTTGTATTGGATGATCCTAAGATTCTACGCAAGGTTTTAGGAGCTAACTTATGGTGGCAATGGGTAAAATACCTAGAGGCTTAGTGGGCAAGGATATGGAAAGAAAAATATGCCGGAACTTGGCGAAACAATGATCTAATAAGAATGTCAGGATATAGAAAGGGCTCTCACATTTGGAATAAGGCCTAGGATAACCGGGGCTTAGTCCAAGGAAACAGCTTCTGGGAAATTAGAGAGGGAAACCTTTCCCTATCCTGGCAGGATAGATGGCAACAAGAACCTATACTATTAAAAGAAGACTTGAGGGATGTCAAGGAAGATACAGACACCAAAGGGTTATCTAAAGTAAAAGGCTTTTGGGATCAAACCAACAATATTGGAAAATGGAGAACCTAGAGGAACTTTGATTTTATGGATGATAGCCCCCTGAAGGCTAATGCAGAGACTCTAAAGAAAATGTTAGAACAAAGGAAGATTTTGATTTCAGAGGGGCAAGACTAGCTAAGATGGGGCAACAATAATGAGGGTGCCTTTAATCTTAAGGAAGCAAAACTCATTCTCCTTAACCTTAACTCACAAGCTCTAGATAAGATTTGGCAAGACATATGGAGACATCAAGGCTAGATGAAAATTAATCTCTTCATGTGGCTGGTTTAGCATAAGAAAATATTGAATTGCGATAATATTAGGAAGAGGGGTGTCCTGGGGCCTTCCAGATGTCAGCTCTATGAAGGCCAAGAGGAAACTATGGAGCACCTTCTCAACAATTGCATTTTCGCTGCCAGCTTGTGGGATTCTTTTTCCACCATTTTCCAATAGACTGATAGGGACAAAGGGAGTATCATGAATACTGTAAACAATTGGAGAAGAAACTTTTCAGATAATCAAGTTCTTAGCTCAGCATGGGACATCATGCCAAGCTTCATTATTTGGATTGTCTGGAAAGAAAGGAACAATAGAATCTTTAAGAATGAAAAGAGTGTTGAAAATGCAACAAGATGATGGAGCTTAGTGAAAAGAAGTCGCCTTCACTAAGTGGGTCCACAGGCTATTTTTGGTGCAAAGTCTATTTTTAGACTATGTCTATTTTTAGAAATATGGATCATGGTCTATGAGTTGCAGGATGCTATTTATGGATGATTGGTCATGTTGGTAAAAATAGATGGACTTCTATTTTTAGACATATGGGAGGAGTCTATTTTTAGACTACTAGTCTAAATATAGAATAGTCGAATATTATTAGCTCTTAATAATATTTGGACTATAAACATTATCTTATTCTCTTGGAGCACTTCA
>APFE031587635.1:58861-118991 GCA_000404065.3 Pinus taeda | reverse complement strand
ATAGAATAGTCGAATATTATTAGCTCTTAATAATATTTGGACTATAAACATTATCTTATTCTCTTGGAGCACTTCAGTTTGAGCTACAAATATGGCACATGCAACTGCCAGAAGGAAATACACTTTTCTTGTGGGTTAACTTGAGCTATTTCATGGAGGACTTTAGTTAGGACTTCAGTGATTGAGTTCTGTGGAATTGGATCAGGAGTTGATGGAGTTGTGTTCAGTTTGACTTAGTTGAACTAGTTGTAGTTAGTCTAACTGACAAATACACTAGTGATGAGTGGTGTGAATTAATTATTAATTAATTCACTAATTATTAACTCATATATCAACTGAGGAATACATCAGTTAGCTCAGTGCATGGACAGTTCAGTGGAGACAAGTGTTAGAGGTGAGTGAAAGGGCAAGACAGCTGTTAGTTGTGACTATAGTTGTGCATGAGATTTGCACAATAAATGGGTTGAGTATTTCCAATGAGGATTGCGTGGTATATCCATGGGAAATACGAATTTGGATAATTCATTCATCAGTATTCTCATGCAGGATTGCGCAGTGGAGGCAGGCAAGTAGTGGAGGAGATTTGAGCCAGTGATTGATTCAGATCTGAGCTAGTTTGTGTGTAACAGGTGGAGATAGTGCTGAGTACTTGTGAGGAGTATTGTACTATGTATTGTTACATGTTCTCAATCAATACAATATACAGATAGTTGGGGGTTTTTAGCTTTATGCTTTCCCCGGGTACATACTGTGTTGATATGTGTGATTGATGCTTCAATTTGTGCATGCGATTGTTTCTTAATACTGCAAAATTGATGATCAACATAGAGGAGGTTATGTATTATGCATGATTCTACAAATAGTGTATAATGAGGATAATCTCTGTGAATAAGTGTCATATTATTCAAAATTTCTACACTTCCTATCTGCTGCTCTGTCAATGTACTTTCCAAGGGTGTTTCCAATGCTTTCTAGAGTGTTCGGACTCCAACAGTGCAGGGATAAATGGGGGAGGCGCACTCAAAAAGGAATAACCGAGGGCACATATTGGGCTGGATCAATGTCTGGGGTCCATTTTTTCAGGTAAAGACCTTGGGGTCCCATGAAATATGGCCCATTCCTGAAAATGAGGTTTCTGTCTTCGATGCAGTCAAAAATGTAGATGAAGTAACCCTTACCGACAAAGTGAAATTTTATTCCTTTTGATACTAGTGGTCTCGAGTTGCATTGCACCCATGATTCGATGGCTCTTGGTGATGGCCATAACCCAGTGAAATGGCAGATGAGTCCTCTTTCTGCAACATCCAGGGCAGCTCGATAGGTCTCTTCAACTGGGAGTCTGATGGTCGGGATTGTTTCCATTTTCTTGACAAATTTCTATTGGGAGGCTGAGATTGGGTGCTTGTTGTAGTCACCCACCAATTGTTTGAAGGCTAGTAGCTTAGGGGGGAGGGAGAAAGGAGGCTCAGAGCCTCCCTCTGGAGCCATGGCTAAGAGGAGGAGTTGTAGGGGGGTGGTCGCAGAGAGAGCAGCAGCTCGCACACAAAAATGGTGGTAATAAAAGTATTTATGTTTTGACTTAGTTAAATTCACGTTAAAATATGAAACAAGATTATCTTCTTGGCTCAGTACAGCGCTAGTGGTTGTGTCGCTAGCATCACATCTCACTTGAAAGGGCTAATTGAAGTCTGGCAACTTCAATACCATATTCTTATTGATATTCTTCTTCAATAGTTGAATTATTTATTTAATTTTTTATATTTTTTGTTGTTGTTGTCCAATAAAATGGCTGCCTATTCTTCTTGATGGTGTCAACGATAGGTGCACAAATGCCACTAAAATTCCTGATAAATTTTCTGTAAAAGCTAACTAAACCATGAAAACTTCTCACCCCAAAATTGTTCTTAGTTGAGGGCCAATTTACAATTTCCTCTATCTTCTCTAGATCCAATTTTCAAGCCCTCCTTAGAAATGACAAAACCAAAGTATACAAGCTCACTCTTCATAAAATAACACTTCTTCATGTTAATCAATAGCTTTTCTTGCTACAATATCTCTAAAACATTCTTCAAATGTCTTAAGTGCTCTTCTTTAGTTTGACTAAAAATTAAAATGTCATCCAAGTAAATAATGACAAACTTACCAGTGAAATCCTTCAAGACTTCATTCATTAGTCGCATAAAGGTATTGGGTGCATTTGATAAGCCAAATGGCAGGACCATCTACTCATACAAGCCTTCATTGGTATTGAAATTTGTCTTCCACTCATCTCCTTCTCTAATCCGAATTTGATGATAACCACTTTTTAGGTCAATCTTTGAGAAGTAAGTTGCTCCACCCAAGTAATCCATCATATCATCCATCTGTGGCAATGGAAACCTATAACGAATAGTGATATTGTTGATTGCTCTAGAGTCGGCGTACATTCTCCATTCCCTACCCTTCTTTGGACTTAATATTGTAGGTATGGCAGATGGACTTAAACTTTCTCTTATTAGTCCTTTGTCCAACCATTCTTGGATGTGCTTCCTCACTTCCTCCTTCTCTTTTGGTGTCATTCAATATGCAGCCTTGTTCAGAAGACTTGCTCTTGGTATTAGGTCTATATGATGAATAATGCTTCTTTTGGGTGGAAATTCACTTGGAAATTCATCAAATAAAATATCATGAAACTCATGCAACAACTCCTAAACTTCAATAGGTAAATCTGCAATTTCAGTGTGTAGAAGTACTACCTTTGGCTTGCAAAACACTACGTAGCTTACCTCTTCTTCTTCCATCTATTGTAGAAATTCCTTTCCACTTAAAAACAATGTTTTTGTGTTTCTTGGTTCAATTGTACCTTCCTCTTTCAATGGTACAAGAGTGTTCTTGATGCCATCCTTTTCGAACTTATAACAATTTCTCTCTCCATCATGTGTCACCTTCCTATCAAACTACCATGGGCAACCCAAAAGAATGTGACAAACATCCATTGGCATTACATCACAGAGTACCTTGTATTTATACCTACCTATCTAAAACTAAACTTCACTTTGTTCATGCACCAACAATTGGTGTCCTTTTTGCAACCATGATACTTTATAAGGTGTGGGGTGCTTAATCTTTTCAATCCCAAATTTTCTACCATTTCTTGGGAGACTAGATTGACCATACTTCCGCTGTCAATCACCAATTTGCAACATTTTCCTTTTGCCTTACACATTATCTTGAATAAGGATTTCCTTTGGACTGGTTCAACAGTATCCTTTGCTCATTTCAACAGGACTTTGCGCATCATCAATACCTCTCCAGTCTCTGGCACATTCTCTACCTCAGGTACTTGTGCCTCTACTACTTCGATTTGAGCTATGTATGCACCTCGTTGTCCTATATTGTCATTATCAGGACATTCAAAATATCGGTGACCCAATTTTTTACATTTGTAACACCAGTAGACAGTCTCTTTGCCTCTTCCTCTACCTCTACCTCTTTGGTAAGGTCTTACCCCTCTGCTACCACCTTCTTTCTCTGACTGCCCATGCTAATTTGAGTTGCCTTCATCATTCTTTTGTAGAGGAAACTTTCCTCTTCCATTTGTCTATCCTTTCACTTTGGAAAAATCACATCCTCTGCCAAAGCTTTTCTTCCTAGCTATCTTTTCTTATACCTTCAAGGCACACTGGTATACTTCCTCTATTGTCCTTGGAGAAAGTATGATGATTTCATCTTGGATATCTAACCTCAAACCATTTATATACCTTTTTTGTCTTCTCTAGGGTATCTTCTACATATCATGTTCTCAAATTCACCTTCTAAGACTCTTCGGTGTAGTCCCTCACTGTCATTATATTTTGTTTAATATTTTGCATATGTTTGTAAATAGTTAGCTCATAATCCTTTGGCAAGAACTTACTCTTCATCTTTGCCACCATTCTATCCTAGCTTTTGATCAATGGTTTGTCCTTCTTCTTTCTTTCAACCTGTACATTGTCCCACCAAACTGCAGCATGGCCTTTCAACCTTGTCACAACAAAATTGACTCTCTTATCCTCATCAATTTCCTCGTACACAAAATACTTATCCATATCACTAATCCAATCTAGTAGATTCTCATCTTTCAAACTTCCATCGTAAATAGAGATTTCAGGCTTTAGCCTTGAACTTGAGCCCAATACTGCTCTTAACAACTTAATCTCACTAGCTTCTTCAACAGGTGTTGTTCCTTCTTATTCAACTTCCTCTTCGGCCTCACTAACATCTCCACCTTCAAGATCCCGTTGTCTCCGTACTTCCACGGCTTCTAACCGAACTTGTAGTCTCGTTATCTCTTCACAGAGTTCTGCATTACTAGCGGTTCTACCTCCATGAACTTGTGCCTTTCCTGCTCACCTATTCATCTCTCTATATTGTAGATACCAACAACATTAAGTCTTTGATACCACAAATTGATGGCTACTGTCTCAGCAAACCACATTGTTGGTATAGAGGGAACAAAAAATAGTTGTTATCTCAACAAACCATAGTGCTAGTATAGGGGGAATAGAAAATTGTTGTTATCTCAGCAAACCATAGTGTTGGTACAGGGGGAACAAAAAAGCATTACTATCTTAGCAAACCACAGTGCTAGTATAGGGGGAACAACAAATCGTTTTTCCTAGCCACGTATTCTGTAAAAACATAGTTTAAAGATCACTTCATAACTCCCCAACCAAGGATCTTTTCAGAAAAGTGTTTGTGAGTTACCAAATAGAGCTTGCTTTGCACAAAACCTAGATGCCATATTTCGAATTTCGTCTTCCTTTGATCAGAAATTGACCCGCAAATTTGATGACAGTTTTCCCTTACAAATTTTTATTTCGTCTGTTGGCTTGATACATAGTGCTTTGTATTCTCAAATTTGTAATGTAAATGACTCTTTACAATACACAATCTTGGGTGCAAAAGAACTAGATTAGAAGATTAATTGAACTGTGTTTCTCCAGGTTCTCATTTAAATGTAAATTAAAAAGAAAATACAGTGCATGAATTCCTCATTCAACACAGCAATTTAAAGACCAAATCAATTTCAATCTCCAGATATTAATATTACGGTTCACAAACCTCACAAGAACGTATGCAAATAACTATCTCACACACACTTACAAATTTTGATTTGTTGATTAAAAAACATTGGTCTAAGAAATGTTGTTAACCTAACTTCAATCTCCCACAGAGAAAAACAACAACGTACCTCTCTCTCAAACCCAAAAACTTCTAGCCCAAAAATTTTCCTCCTCTCTCCAAAAGACTAAAAGAAATTGTCCAAGAAATTAGTTAATGGATGTGAGCCAATTTCCCTTAGCCCTAACTACCTACTAACTATAAAATCATTTCTTTTAACTAGTTATTCCTAACTAATCTTATTTGAATATAAAAAAAATTCACAAATAAACTTTAAAATTTTCTAGCCTTGACATGTGATCAATCCATCACATTGCTAGGCTCTTGGTCCGAATTTAATAACTTATCATTTTTATGTGATCGGCCTAATGTACCTGCATCATTTTGTATGTTCTCTTGATTAGCTTCTTCTCTATCTGTTGTTTTTCCCTACACCTCAATGCCATGAGGTGTATCTCCCAAATGCATTCAACATATACCAAATGCAATTTTGTTCTTTCTCTTTTATGAATAATATTATGAGTGTCTTTTTCTCTCGAAAAAAATTAAGTTATTTAATAAAATATTTTTTTATAATTTAATATTAAACTACTTTTTTGGTTATTATCTATATAAGTGTGTCTATTTTGAAATATGGATTTGAGAGATTTAATTTAATTATCAATAATTATGAGGATAATGAGATTTAACATAATATTCTACAATATTCATAATAGCATACACAAATCTGTGGTTGAGATGTATCTCCAAAGTAGTTATGCCTTTTTTGTTTTTTAATTAAATTGATTAATTTAAAGGAAATGTGGCAAGTGTCATATGAAGAGCGTTATTATTTTTTGTGCATGTGGTATTGATAAGCCATGGTATTGTAACAAAGATTTATATAATGATGTAAGTGTTTAGTTAGTTTTATGATTTTTTAAATTTTAGCAACTTGAAATGTATAATAAAGTGTTTTGTTACATATTGTGGACAATATACATCTACTAATTAAGTTATATATTTTGAAATGCCACACGTCAGTTGAACACAAAATGCATTACATATTTCTTTTATACTTCACTGTAAGATCAATATTTTTTAAATGCAATGTGTCAACTTATATTTTCTTGCAATGCAACATGTCAACTTATATTGAGTAGTAAAGAAATTACACATTTCCCTCATAATAGTGGACTTAATGGTAAAGAATATGTATTTCAAATTGTTGAGCGAAGTCCCTTACTCACAAACAAAGAAGTTTCATATGCCACTTTATTTAAATGATTATTATTAAAATTAAAAATTAAAAATGAAATTATAATTTTGTTACCTCCAATTACTTTATTTCTCTAGAATTGAGATGGAAATTGAAATATTTTATTTATAATGAATATTGAAAGTGTTTTTTCGTTATTATTTTTTAATCTATTAATATAGGTGTGTGTGTTTTTCTAAATGTAATGTTATAAGAGATTATCTCATTCATATTTTTATTATTTTTAACTTTTTAGTATCAATTACTTTTATGTTTCATATAAAACACTTTACACTTTACTTTGTTATTAATTCTCCCATTCAATTAAATAAAAAGTAAAATAAAAAATCTTAATCACACTTATTTGAAATATATTTAATTAACTTATTAAAGACAATATTCTATATTAAAACTATATTTAATCATAAAAGACCTTCCTACACCATTTTCTCCCAATAGAAATGGTAGGAAATTAAATTTGTCAAATTGGTCATCTATGTGACTTATCTATAACAAATTTGAAGTATGTGCTAGTGAGTTTGATGGTTAAGTAAATATATATGATAGGCTATCGACATTTTCAATTTATTGGTCCAGTAAATCTTGGCAAAGCCCAAGATCAAAAACAGCTCTGTCACTATAACACCAATGACCCAAATATGTCACCCACTGTTAGGACCCCGAGTTGGAACCAAGGCCATTAGAACCAAGGCTAATGGGCTCCATGACCGCTCACGGACACTTAGAGAGACAAAAAAATGACTTGGAGTGTGACAAGTGCGCCCCCACAGAGAAGAGGTGCCCATGACAACACAACAGACAACACAGGCGAGCACTGAGTTTTGTGCCCACACAAAGGCGGGGCACCGGGCATAGTATATCAAAGAATGTCGTAGAGGAGAGCGCCCACCATAGAGGATAGGGCATAGGAATGTGCACGACATAGCATCCTATGCCCAAGGCTATGTCTGCACTATGGGGCGCCTGAGTGAGGCAACAATGTAGCGAGAAAGGCACATGACAGACGAAAGCAAGTGAGCGAGAAGGGCACGAAAAAGTATGAAACATGATGTATGGTTGAAGTGAGTGATCGACAGGCAATAATGTGAATTTAGCGCGCAAGGAGAAGCACCAAGCAAAGGTGTTCTCACTTTCCCATCAAAAGGTCGGCTTGGGGGTGCACCTACCCATGGAGGGGTGTCAACCTACCCATCGGTAGGTTGGCCTAGGGGCATTTAACAAACTTGTAGGTCGGCTCAAGAACATGAAGGGGCATCAACCACTTAAAAACACTTGAAAAGGGAGCATATAAATACAAGGAAGGAGTTTTACCAAAGGAGGCATAAAGAAAGTTGACCAAGCATATCGTAGAGGTAGAAGTCACACTTAAGCAAGTTTGTAGTATCACAGGAAAAAAAATTCACATAAGGAGAGAAAGGGATGTGGCAAGAGTGCTAAAGGCAGAGTGAGGCTCGCTCAACGAGCCTTCACAACTGAGCTGAGCTAGTCTTTGTTCTAGGCAGGAATTTTGGGGTTTCTGGATAGGTTGCATAGTGTGGGGAGAGGCTGCACATTTTGGAAAAAAAGTGTAGGTAGGTTGCACGAGTTGGATAGAATGTGCAGGTAGGCTGCACAACTTGGGTAGCTAGGGTGGATGAGTTTGTTGGTGTAGGCCAGGAAACTGCCACGCCTTTATAATTATGTGAAATAGATTTTGTATCATATTTGTAGTAGTTTAATAAGAATATTGGGGAAAAATTGTTGGGGAGTTCCCCCTCTCATTGTACATGGTTTTATTAGTGATTTCACTTTATTGATTTTATGATATCGCACATTGTTATTGTAGAATTGTATAAGTGTTAAATGTAACAGAAGTAAGTGAATTTCCACTACATATTGCATAATTGAAGAAGCGAACACTTCAATAAAAATTGACTAAGTGTTGGAAGTAGGCGCAGTCTTGGTGAGATAAATTCTAAAAGTGAAATTACATCGATTTCGCACAACATGGGGCTCTGACAGTTGGTATTAGAGCTTGTTTCAAAGGAAGTGGCCGAGAAGCATTGACATTTGGCAGGGACAAGGAAACAAGGTTAGGTTCAAGCTAAACAAAGGATAGTTTATGGTCGTAATACATTCTCAAAGAAAACTGATCGTGAAAGATGGTGAGGAACTACAAATAAATGGTGAATCCAGCATGAACACCAGGGTAGTTTTCATGAATAAGATGTTGGACATAATGGATGAACTAAACACAAAAACGGATGCACCTGAGGTAGATAATGTCGAACTGAAAGAGAAGTTTTCTGAGAAGAAATAAATTCATGGTGATCTCAAGGTGCGACGGGAGTATCTTGAATGGATATACGATCAAATCATGAATGAAGTTAAAGGACTTAAATCTACAAAGGATCAAGGCATGCAAGAGATCGGAAATTTGCAGAAGATTCTTTCCGAAGCTTTGAACGAGATTACAATTTTGAAGAAGGAAGTTGCATAGGGATTAATTGGAGGGACTTCCCACATCAAGATTAAAGAACCTTATTCCACGATGGGGTGACAAGTGCGAAAACACTTGGAAAAATTCTGTGGGATATGGAGTAGTACCTTAAACAGATGGAGCCTGCATCAGAGGAAGCCATGGTGAAGCTTGTTGCGCAATTACTTACAAAATATACCAAGATGTGGTGGAGGTGGATAGTGGATCATATTTCCCATGGAAATGGTGATGACATATCGAACTGGTAAGAAATGGAGGAATCATTGTTGGTTCATTTCCTCCCACAAGACGAGATGTGGGATGCTCATATGAAGATCAAATACATTAAGAAAATTAGAAGTTTACAAGCTTATCAATGCAGATATGCTAGTGTGATCTTGGAGTTACCTGGCACAATGGAGAAAGATAAGGTATTCATCTTCATCATTGGATTGAAGCCAAGGGAACACAATGAGGTGAACTAACAAAATATTAAAACACTTGAGGAGGCATTTGTTACAATTGATATGTTGGTTTTGTTGAAAATGTAAACAAGAAATGCTAAAAATAGAAGTGCTAAAAATAACACTACTATAAATAGTAGTTTGGGTATCAGTGCTGAATTGAGCAACAGGGAATGAAAAATGGAAGTGCTAAAAATAGAATTGCTATTTTTAGCAGTTCAGGATGGATTCCTATTTTAGTCAGCCCCTGGACTAAAAATAGGAAGTAAAATTCGAATTTGAACATAATAGTTGTTTGAAAATAAATTAATTAATTCTCCATGAGTTAATTAGTTGTGAAAAATCAAACATGAAGTCTATGTGAGGACATGCAACAATTTCTCTATTAATTGAGGAATTTATCCATCAGTTAAAGAGATAAGGATGAGTTCTAATTTGAGTTGTAATTAGTTGGCTCAATTAACAAAGTCAAGTCCAGTTAGATTAATTTAAACAATTTATTTAAATTAATGTGAGTTCAGTTAGTTAATGCATGCTTGCATATAACTGTTGCACTTCAGATAACTGAAGATTTTCTCATGAATAACTCATGCATGTCAATTCAGACAGAGACCCAGTTGAGATCAAAGAAGGGACAGTGTACTATCAGTTTGATCATTTTTTTCCTATAAAGGAAGCTCATCCATTGAGAAGTATTTATCTCCTTCAGGACTGTGTAGTTGGATCAGAGGTTAGTGAGTGTGTGAAGAGGCCAATTCACACAAGTGGCTGCACTGGATCCCAATCAAAATTGCGCAAAGAAATAGGAGGCTTGGAGGGTAGACCAGAGGTTAAATAGAGGCCTTTGACTATCTATAAGTAGCAGAGGTATTGCAGAGAGAGTAGGATAACTTTTGAGCTGATTATTTTTGTAATACTAGCTATATTTCCACTTGTATGATGATACAAAGTTGGGGTTTTAGGCTGAGGTTTTCCCCAGGTTATATCTTTTGGGTTATGTGTGATTGATACATTCTTATTAGTTATATGTGTTCTTATTGATGTTGCTCATGTTGGATTAAGCTTCTGCTAAATTGGTTGTAGAAGTAGATCAAGTATTTTGCTTTACTATATTCCATTATCAGGTGATCTACAGGTGTAAATTTCTACATGGTATCGAAGCACAGGTGATCAAGGAAGAATAGTATACAAGAAGGGAGAAGTTGAAGTTTGTGATTCCTGAATATAGAAATCGAGGTCTTATCACATCTCTATTTCACCTATGGCGTTCAATGGTTTGAGACTCGAATATGCCCTTGATGGCAGTTCGAATTATATAGCCAGGAAGGATCACATGGAAGCAGTACTAGAGGATAACAGTCTAAAGGACTTCATTGATCAAGAAGTCCCCTAGCCGAGTGGTATTGCTGAATTGGCTGAATGGAAGAAATGTGTGGCTAGAGAAATGAGAATCCTTCTGGAGGGAGTTTGAGATCGCATAGTCTTGAGCCTTCATGGGAAGGAGACACCATTTTCAATGTGGAAAACATTGAAAGATCTATATCAGGATAGAAGTGATTAGAGGAAGTTGGCACTGAAAGATAAACTTCGAAAGATCAAGTGTGAAAAGGGTGACACGATCTCTACGTATCTGAGCAAGCTCACGATAAGCAAGGATGAGCTTGGAAGTGTAAGGATCGTGACAGTTGATGATGACATGGTGAGTCTTGCACTCCTTGGTCTTCCTAAGAGCTAGCATAGCTACCAAGACTCAGTTAACGGAAGAGAGAAATTGCCATATTGGGAACGACTTTGGGTAGATTTGATGTAGGAGGAGATAAGAAGAAGCACCAGAGATGGTTCTTCATCCATGGAGGATGAAGAAAACTGTGCCTTACCGAGTAAGGCAAAGAAGGGGAAGGAGAAGGTTTCTCATTCTGAATCCAGTTCTTCCCATGTTGGGAAGAAGTTTGACAAATCGAAAGTGCAATGCTTTTGTTGTCATGAGTTGGGCCATTTTGCTATAAATTCTCCACTGAGGAAATCCAAGAAGGGATCCGTGGAAGGATCAGAAGGTGAGGCACTGGCCTCATAGTTCGAGTTGGATTTCACACTATTCGCATGCATGGTTTAATCCATGGTGGGAAGTGGTTGGTTTCTTGACAGTGGAGCTTCTTTCCACATGACTGATGACAAGAGTTTTTTTAGTACATTGGAGGAGAAATATCTCCAGATACTCATAGTGATGGGTAATGATGAAAAGTATAGTGTCTTAGGTGTAGGCACGGTTATTTTTCAAAGGGAGCATGGAGGTTGCCTTACCTTTACCGATGTCAAGTATGTGCCAGGACTGAAGAGAAACTTGGTGTCAATCGCGATGCTCGAAGATAGAGGCTATGTTATAGTCTTCAGTAAGGGAAAGGTTTTCCTTAGACACATCATCACTAGACAGGTGAAGAAGATTGATTTGCGGGTCAAGAACCTGTATTCTCTTGAGGTTCAAGATGCATGCAAAGCCTTGAGGAGTAAGGCAACTAATGGAAACTTGGTGGTTGAGAGGGAGAGTACATTACCTCTCAACATGCAGTGCCAGAAGAAGTCTCAGACAATTGTGGAGGAGCCACAATTGGTGAAGAAACTTCAAGAGGTTGTGGAGTAACCACAACTAGAGAAGCTGAGAGGAGATCAAGTAGAGACATCTACTCATGAAGATACCTCTAGTAGGGGGAAACTTCGAGCCAGGTGGGCAGAGGGATCACATGCAGCCATACCTCCAGGTAGGAGGTGGGGTGATGTGGAGTGAACATCCCAAGGAGCAGGGGCAGGATCCTTGAGGTACCCAACCTCTTTGATTCGACTTTGCTATCGAAGCCCCAACAAGGAGTATTAGGACCAGTTGATTGGGTAGGGACAGATGTAGATGGAGTGGCATAGAGAGCTATGGTGCAGGAGTCCCAGGACTATGTAGAGTTAGCAGGCTAAAACAATGCGAGAGGCATAGGAGTGTTGCACCATTGTAGGATGACACAAAGAGGTGTGCAATGGTGCAAGATGCATGAAGTGTTAGAGCAGCTCAGAGGTCAGAGAGGGAGCACTTGTCAACAGTAGGTAGAGCTTCAGCATTGGAGTATGTTTCTAGCCCAACAGAGAGGTCAGTGGGGATTTTATTTGGTTCGAGAGTTGTTGGAGCAACCACACATGGAAGAAGTGTAGCATGCAAAACATTCCAAAGGTACAGGATCAGGTTCGAGTTGAATGCCTTTCATGTTGAGAGAGAGTGTTGAAAATAACAACAAGAGATGCTAAAAATAGAAGTGCTAAAAATAGCACTGCTATAAATAACAGTTTGGGTATTAGTGCTAGATTGAGGAACAGGGAATGAAAAATGGAAATGCTGAAAATAGAATTGATATTTTTAGTATTTTAGGATGGATTCCTATTTTAGTCAGTCCCTGGACTAAAAATAGGAAGTAAAATTCGAATTTGAACTTAACAGCTGTTTGAAAAAGAATTAATTAATTCTCCATTAGTTAATTAGTTGTGAAAAATTAAACATGAAGTCTATGTCAGGACATGCAACAGTTTCTCTATTAATTGAGAAATTTATCCATCAGTTAAAGAGGTAAGGATGAGTTCTAATTTGAGTTTTAATTAGTTGGCTCAGTTAACAGAGTCAAGTCTAGTTAGATTGATTTAAACAATTTGTTTAAATTAATGTGAGTTCAGTTAGTTAATGCTTGCTTGCATATAACTGTTGTAGTTCAGATAACTGAAGATTCTCTCATGAATAAGTCATGCATGTCAATTCACACAGAGACCCAATTGAGATCAAAGAAGGGATAGTGTACTATTAGTTGGATGAATTTTTTCCTATAAAGGAAGCTCATCCATGGAGAAGGATTTATCTCCTTCAAGAATGCATAGTTGGATAAGAGATTAGTGAGTGTGTGAAGAGGCCAATTCACACAAGTAGCTACACTGGACCCCAATCAAAATTGTGCAAATAAATAGGAGGCTTGGAGGGCAGATTAGAGGTTAGATAGAGGCCTTTGATTGTCTATGAGTAGCAAAGGTATTGCAGAGGGAGCAGGATATCTTTTGAGCTCATTCTTTTTGAAATACTAGCTATATTTGCACTTGCATGATAATACAGAGTTGGGGTTTTAGGTTGAGGCTTTCCCTGGGTTATATCTTCTATGTTATGTGTGATTGGTTCCTCCTTATCAGTTATATCTGTTCTTATTGATGTTGCTCATGTTAGATTAAGCTTCTGGTAAATTGGTTGTAGAAGTAGATCAAGTATTTTGCTTTAGTATATTGCATTATCAGGTAATCTACAGGTGGGAATTTCTACAGGTTTACCATCATGAAGAGAGGATAGAAGGAAAAAATAAGAAACCTAATCAACTGAAAGCTTCAAAGGAAGAAGAGGTGAAGGCAAACTAAAGTAAAATAAACCATTGAAGTGTTGGTTGTGCGAAGGTGAAGACATGATGAAGAAATCTCCTTCAAGACCCGGGGTCACGACTGTTACGCAGTCAAAATGAAATAAGAGAGAGGATCTACTTGTTGGGATGATGCGTATTTTGGGTGTTATAGGAGTGATGAAATTTTTCACAAAACGTGATCCTAAGAGGAACAAATTGGAGTATGTTAATATGAAGGTTGGGCAGGGCACGTTCCTCACCATGGTGGATAGTGGGGCAACCCATAACTTCATGAGAGAGGAGGAAACAAGGAAAATTGGGTTGAATTTTGTCCCAACTCAAGCTCATCTCAAAGTAGTGAAGTCTCCACTAGACCAAGTGATTGGAGTGGCAAAGCATGTAGAAGTGAAGTTTGGTGAATGGAAAGGCGAGGTTAACTTCACAATCATGTGTACAGATGATTATGAAGTAGTTTTGGGGATAGAATTCATGTAGAAGTTTGAAGCAATGATTGTGCCACATTTGAAGAAGCTATACAAATATGATGGAAGAGCGGACATTTCGTTAAGTATTCCGACCGTCACATCCATGAAGGTTGAGTATAAGATAACAAGGATGAGAGAGGAGGATCAACAAAATAAATAAATTTATGAGAGGTTGAACCGAATGGAGGAAAAAATCGTAGAACATGAAGAAGTCATAAGAGAATTGTCAGATAGCATTCCAGACTTGACAGACAGGTTAGAGGTAATGGAAGAATGCAAGAATGCGAAATCAAAAAACCAATGAAAGGAGGACTGAGAGGCATACATGCAGAGGTTAGAAGAGGAGGATGTTGATACATGGACCGAGATGTTAGAACAAGATGAATATGGAAATGGAAGGCCATTAGCCTTCCCATCCCCACCATCTTTCTGAACATAGAATGAAATATTGGCTCATTGTCATCTTCTCACGAAAATGAGACCCTTTGAAGTGATGAGACAACCACAGTGGAAAAACATAAGGGGCTTTTATCCTAGTAGGATGCGATGAGAGTTCTAATGATTCTAGGATGCATGTGTTCTTGTGGAGGATGCACTATGGTCAGCTTAGCTACGCATCTAGTTACCAACATAGGGGGTACCAACACACGATGTTCTTGCAAAATTTACGATAGGATATGGGCATGGGGAAGGTCATAGGAAAATCTCTATGATTTTCATGGTGAGGATTATAGACTTGGCAAAAGGAGTTTTCTAAGATGGTGTTGTCGAGGGTGACAACCTTTTTAGAGTGGGGGAGTATGTCAGAACCCTGAGTTGGCACCAAGGCCAAAGGGTGCCCATGACTGCTCACGGAAACTTAAAGAGGCAAAAAACCAACTTGGATTGCAATGAGAATCCCCACATGGAGGAGAGGTGCCCAGGTTAGCATGACAGTTAGCACAGACGAGTTGGTGAGACATGTGCCAAGAGAATGCCCACACAAAGGTGGGGAGTCGAGCAAAGTATAACTGAGGGCGTTGTAGAGAAGAGTGCCCACCATAGCGGAGAGTGTGTGGGAACATGCATGGCAGAGAGGCATGTTACCATGGGCGTGCTCAAACCATGGGGAATCTGACTAAGGCGATGACATAACGGGAAAGGTACGCGACAGGGGAAAGAAAGTGAATGAAAGGCATAGGGAAGTGTATGACATGACATGTGGTTCAAGTGAGTGAATGGAAGATGATAGCGTGAGCATTAAGGCAAGGAGAAGTGCCAAGCAGAAGCATGCCCTCCTGCCCATCGGCAAGTTGGCCCAGAGGTGTACCTACCTACCTATCGGTAGGTTGGCATAGGGGCATTCAACAAACTTGTAGGTCAACTAAAGAACATGAAGGGGTGTCATCTACTTAAAATAATTTGGCAAGGGATCATATAAATATAAGGAAGGAGTTCAACCAAAGGAAGCATTAAGAAAGTTTACCAAGCATATCGCAGAGGCAAAGTCACACTTAGGCAAATCTGAGATATCATAGGAAAACATAAATTCACACAAGGCTAGAAAGGGATGCGACAAGAGAGAAAAGGGCGTGGAGTGAGGCTTTCCCAACAAACCTACATAATCGAGTTGAGCTAGTCTTTTTCATGGTAAGGAATTTCAAGGTTACTTGACAGGTTGCACAGTGCAGGTAGAGGATGCACATTTTGGGCAGAAAGTGTAGACATACTACACAACTTGGAGAAAATGTGTAGGTGGGTTGCATGACTTGGATAGACATGGTGTATGAGTTTGCTGGCTTAGGGAAGGAAATTTCCATGCCTTTGTAATTTTGTAAAATACACTTTGTATTATTTGTAGAAGTTTAATAAGAAGACTGTGTAGAAATTCCCACTGTAGATCAACAGATTATGCAATATACTAAAGAAAAATACAAGATATACTTCTACAACAAACTTTGCAGAAGCTTAATCGAATATGAGCAAGATCAATCAAAACACATGTAACAGATGAAGAGAAATCATACACATGAAAAACAGAATAATAACTCGGGGAAAGCCTCAGCCTAAAACCCCAATCTTTGTATTATCATACAAGTGGAAAATATGTTTAGATTACAAAAAGAATCAGCTCACAAGCTATCCTGCTCTCTTTGCAATCCAACTGCTAATCATAGATAGTCAAAGGCTTTTCACAAATCTTCTCCTCTGCCCTCCAAGCCTCCTATTTTTTCCTAGGGTCCAGTGCTTCCACTTGTGTGAATTCCCACCTCACACTGCTCACTTAGCTCAGAAATAACTGCACAAAATTGAAGGAGATAATTCCTTCTGCATGGATGAGTTTCCTATATAGGAAAAATCCTCCAACTGATAGTGAATTGTCCCTTCCTCTGATCTCAACTAGGTCTCTGACTGAACTAACATCCATGAGTTATGAGAGAATATTTAGTTATCTGGAGAGCAATAGTTACATGCATGCAAGCATTAACTAACTTAACTCACAATTAATTCAACAAACAATTTGAATTAATCTAACTGGACTTGACTCAGTTAACTGAGCCAGCTAATTACAACTCAATATTACAACTCATCCTTATCTCTTTAACTGATGGATAAATTCCTCAACCAATGGAGAAACGGTTGCATGTCCCCACATAGACTTCATGTTTGATTTTCTACAACTAATTAACTCAGGATGAATTAATTAATTATTTTACAAATAGCTGCTAAGATCAAGTTCGAATTTTACTTCTCAATTTTAGTTCAGGGACTAACTTAAATTGGAATCCATCTCGAAATGCTATTTAAAGCAATTTTATTTTTAGCACTTCCATTTTTCATTTCTTATTGCTATGTCCAACACTCGTACCTAAACTGCTATTTATAGCAATGCTCTTTTTAGCATTTCTTATTTCCATTTTCAACACTTCCTCTCAACAAGAAAGGCATTCAACTCAAACCTGATCCTAAACCTTTAGAATGTTCTGCATGCAACACTTCTCCCATGTGTTGTTGCTCCAACAACTCTAGAAACAAAAAATTTCCCAACTGACCTCCCTATTGGGCTAGAAATACCCTCTAATGCTGAAGCTTCCTCTGCCATTGACAAGTGCTCCCTCTGTGACCTCTGAGCTGCTGGAACACTCCATGCATCTCGCACCATTGCACACCTCTCTGTTCCATCCTGTACTGGTGCAACACTCTTGTGCCTCTCGCATTATTGCAGCATGCTAGCTCTACACTATCTTAGGATTCCTACACTGTAGCTCTCTTTGCCTCTCCATCCACATTTTCCTCTACCCACTCAGCCAGTCCTCCTACTCCTCGTCGAGGCTCCCGTAGCAAGGTCTAATCAAAGAGGTTGGGTACCTCAATAATCATGCCTCAGCCTAAAACCCCAATCTATGTATTATCATACAAGTGGAAAATATGTTCAGATTACAAAAAGAATCAGCTCACAAGCTATCCTACTCTCTCTGCAATCCAACTGTTGCTCATAGATAGTCAAAGGCTTCTCACAAACCTTCTCCTTTGTCGTCCAAGCCTCCTATTTCCTTGCACAATTTTTCTTGGGGTCCAGTGCTTCCACTTGTGTGAATTCCCACCTCACACTGGTCTCTTGGCTCAGAAATAACTACACAAACCTAAAGGAGATAATTCCTTCTGCATGGATGAGTTTCCTATATAAGAAAAATACTCCAACTGATAATACATTGTCCCTTCCTCTAATCTCAATTGGGTCTTTGACTGAATTGACATGCATGAGTTATTTATGAGAGAATATTCAATTATCTGGAGAGCAGCAGTTACATGCATGCAAGCATTAACTAATTAAACTCACAATTAATTCAACAAACTGTTTGAATTAATCTAACAAGACTTGACTCAGTTAACTGAGCCAACTAATTACAACTCAATATTACAACTCATCCTTATCTCTTTAACTAATCGATAAATTCGCCAATCAATGGAGAAACTGTTGCATGTCCCCACATAGGCTTCATGTTTGATTTTCTACAACTAATTAACTCAAGATGAATTAATTAATTATTTTACAAACAAGTGTTAAGATCAAATTCGAATTTTACTTCTCAATTTTAGTTTAGGGACTAACTAAAATTGGAATCCATCCCGAAATTCTATTTATAGCAATGCTTATTTTAGCACTTCTATTTTTCATTCCCTGTTGCTATGTCCAACACTGGTACCCGAACTGCTATTTATAGCAATGCTATTTTTAACATTTCTTGTTGCCATTTTCAACAGATTGGGACGAACTTGTTGGGGAGTTGCCCCCTCCCACTATATATGGTTTTCTTGTTCATCACACTCTATTGATTTTATGATATCACAGAATGGTATAAGTGTTAACTGTAACAGAAGTAAGTGAATTTCCACTGCATATTGAATAATTGAAGGAGTGAATACTTAAAGAAAGATTGACTAAGTGTTGGAAGTAGGCATATTCCGAGTGAGAGTAATTCTAAAAGTGAAATTACATCGATGTTGCATAACATGGGGCCGTGACACCCATGAATTTGAAATCACTTATCAACCACCGGTTAGTCCCATAAAGATACCACACGTTTATAGATTTTAACCCTGAAATAATCACTTAAAATCAACTTCTTAAACTCACAAATAAATTAATCTCATATTCATCAATTTGATCTCTCACTTAATTGTAAACTTAAATATAAATTATTATTATTATTTATAATCCCTTCAATAAACATTATAAAAAATAAAATAGCCCTATATTTTCCATCCTCAACCAGAAACATCTAGCAAGAGCCTTGACACAAATAGCATGCACGTGTCCCAATGTCAACCCTTAATTTCGGGCATTCAGTCTGTGCAAGAATGAAATTTGAAGAGAAAGATTGTATTTCAATTTGAAGGGTTAACTTCATTTTAACTTTTCAATATTGAAAAATTAAAACAAATTATTCTTTTCATATGAAAATGAAAAATAATTTAAAATTTCATATATACCTTACACATCATATCTTCTAGTGGGAAGTTGTGCAGACATCAAATGAATAATATTATCTTTAGGCCAAATTTACTCTAAATGCATTTGAGTAGATACACATATATGGTGACTGTTTACTAGCATTAGAATCTATAGAAGAATCATATGGATCATTTAGTATTTCATTGTCATTTTTCACATACAAAGAACACTATTTTACAATGAGACTATTCTTTCTTATAAGGTAATAAGTCCAATTGTTCAAATAATTACAATGAACTTTTTAAAGGAAATCAAAATATAGTACAATTTTATAGATATTACTATGATGTTCAACGAAGACAAAAAAACCAAATATTTAAAACCTCTGAAAACACATTTTTTCATAAAAGAAATATATCTTACTAGGATATTTTCACATAAGAAATATAAGAATAATGATTGGTGCACGTATACTTATTGATGCAAAATACCATATTGAGAAAAAACATATACCAGTAAAATTCTAATAGTTGAGACATATATCATTCAATATAATTAGTGAATGTGGTGATGGTTTAAATACTTTTGAAATTGAAAAAGTTGAACGCAATTCAAACAGTACAAGATTATAGCTAAAATTCTTTATGATAATGTTAAGTTAAAAAATATAAAAGCAAAAATATTCAAACTTTGTGTCGTCGACCACTAAAGACTCACTGACTTCCCGAATTCCATGCCATAAGTAACTACCGTCAGGTAGACACTCTGTCTTTTGCCCAAAATTTTGGATTTAAAAACTGAGACATGTGGTAGTCAAACTTTGCAAATTCTAAAATAAATATGGTCAAGTAATGTAATTGGATTGATTTCTTAGCATGGGCATCTTTTAACACTACATTTTTAAAAGGCCAATTATTATGAGTGGTAAGTTTTAGTAATAATTTTTTATTTGCCTATAGTCTTAATTAGTATTCTAGCTCATTAACTTATTAGTTATGAGGTGTAAATTTTAATAATAATTTTTTATTTGCCTATAATTTTAATTACTATTTTAATTAAAAGCTGACCTCTTTAAGTCGTATCAAAAATTTTATTTCTTCTTTACATATTACATTATTACATATTATATAGAAAAAAGTCTATATATATTTTATTATACAACATAAAATAATAAATGGATACTCTTACATCTTTAACAAGCACTAACTCTAGCATAATAAATTTAGTTATAATTAGTAAGTTTTAGGAGTAGATTCTTATTTGCCTACTGTTTTAACTACTATTTTAGTTAACAACTAAATCCTTAATTCATATCATATTTTTTATTCCTCCATTACATTATTATATATGAATAAATTCTTTATATATTTGACTATAAAACATAAAGTAATATTCGATACTCTTACATCCAAATATATTCAACCCAAAATTAACCGACAGTTACTGTGGCTTTGCAGGTCGTCTTCTTATGACTTGAGTGCGTTTTTGAAGAAGTGCAACCAGCAAAAAATGAGCGGTTGTACATAATTGATTTATTAGTTTTAACTTGAGTGTCTTGGGAAGAAGTGCCTCTCTGCCATTACTAAAGGTTAATAAAATATTTTTATATTTAATTTTAAAAATATTTGTATGAATACTTTAGAATGGTTTCCTTATCAATAGTTTTGAAGACCATATTCAACACATTATTTTTAAAATCATCTAATATTTTTTCAACATAACATGTATTTCAACGAACATATTTAAACAATAAAATGCCAGCATTTTACCCTATAATGATAAGCATATATTTTTCAAAAAAAAGTTTGATGGAAAAATTTCAAATTCTACACATACTCATGAAAAAATATCCTAAAGGTAACATCTACAAAAATAAAAATGAAACTGCAAAATAAAAATATAAAGATAAAGATGCAATTCAGCGTGTTTCATAATGCAATATCTAATTATTTCCTATGGCAAACTATAATAATAAGTGCAAAGTCTAGAGACAAACTTTGAGTTACAATGCAAAATTTTAATAAATAATTTGTTCTTTTATAAATTAATTTTTTACAATGTAAGTGATCCAACGTGAATTAGCCACAAATTACATGTACCTTTGGCGTGTTTAAATGATCATATTAAGTGATCGTTTAAAACTAAATTTTTCCTTTATGAAAATATAAACCATTAGTCTTTCATCACGAGCATATCATAAAATATAGCTTATTAGTCTTTCATCACCGGTATGAATGTTTTGATTTTGTGTTGTGGCTATTGGCATATGAATAATTAGCACAACTATAAAATAAAACTTAATATATGTGAATAAGTGTATATCAATCACATCCATATACATAATTACAATGTTAATAAATATTAATATCAATATTTATAAATTTCCAAAAAATAATAATATTACAAATATTAATTATAATATTATAAAATATAATTTTTTATAATGATTATCATATTAGCTATAATATTATAAAATTTCAAAATATTTATAATAATAAAGTAATAAAAAATTAATAATAATAATTATAAACTAAAGGAATCTATTAAGGAACGTGTATTGTAAACTTTACGAGTTAAAATTTAAATATTATTTAGTAACCTAGGGATTAATATTATAAATTTTAGAGATTTAAAACCCAAGGGATTAGTATTATAACTCCTAGAAATTATAGACCCAATGAACTAATATTATAAATCTGAGGGATTAATAAATCCTAATTTTGTAATGTTGACAGGGTCACTAAATAGATTGAGATGTAATGTAACATTGCAAGAATGAGTATCAAATTAATTTTCATCTTGCGACAATGTTTGTAACAATTTAATGTTGGTTTGATTTTTCTAACATGCAAACATCACAATGTGAAGCCCTATTGTACTGTCGCAAAGTGACGTTGAAAAAATTTCAATGTAATGTAAGGCTCCAACAATGATTTTCATATCGCTTGTCACATTGTGACAATGTTTGTCACAATGTGACATTGAAAAATTGCAATGTAATGTAACTTTCCAACAATGATTGTCATATTGCTTGTCAATTTGCGAAAATGTTTGTCATAATGCAACATTGGCTATATTTCTTCGCCATTCAAATGTCACAACATTAAACCCTAATGTTATTTTAAATGCAAGGGATTAGTAAAACCCAAGGGACTAATATTATAAACCTAGGGATTAATATTATAAACCCTAGGATTATAAATCCAAGGAATTAATATTATAAACCCAAGGGACTAATATTATAAACCCTAGGGATTAATATTATAAACCTAGGGATTATAAACCCAAGGAATTAATATTATAAACCCAAGGAATTAATATTATAAACCCAAGGGATTTATAAACCCTAATTTTATAAAGTTGAGAGGTGGCATTAAATTAATTATGATATAGTGTAACATTGCAAGAATCAGTATCAAATTCATTGTCATATTGCGACAATGTTTGTCACAATCAAACATTGGTTTAATTTTTCTAGCAATCAAACATCACAATGTGACGCTCTATTGTAGTGTTACAATGTGACATTGAAAAAATTGGAATGTAATTTAAATTTCCAACAATGGTTGTCATATTTCTTGCCACTTTTCAGACAATACTTGTCATAATTCAACATTGGATAGATTTTTGCACCATTCAAATGTCACACATTAAACCGTAATGTTATTATAAACATTATGGATTAAAAACCCAAATGATTAATATTAAAAACCCAAGGGATTAATATTATAAACCCAAGGAATTAATAAACCCAAGGGATTAATAAACCCTAATTTGGTAATGTTGAGAGTTGACATTGAATAAATTGCAATGGAAACTAACATTGCGATAATGAGTATCATATTAATTATCACATTGCAAAAATGTTTGTCACAATGTGACATTCAATTGATCTTTATAACATGCAAATGTCATAATACAGATCCCTATTATAGTGTTGCAACGTGACGTTTAAATAATTTCAATGTAATGAAAGGTTCGAACAATGATTGTCATATTGCTAGTCACATTGCGACAATGTTTGTCACCATGCAATGATGCATATCTTTTTGGAACAATCAAACATCAAACCCTAATGTTATAAAATATCTTATAAAACCTAGCTCCTTCTCTCATCATCTTATTCATTTCATCTATCTTTCAGAGTGTCCTGATGATGGACCCCCGTTGGGGTTCGAAACGTCGACAGACTGAACGGGAAACTGTGGATAATCCGGAACATGAAGCTACAAAAAACTTCCACAGAGGCTTGAAAACCAACAATATTATAAACCCTAACATTAAACCCAATATCAAAACCATAATATTAAACCCAATATTACAAACCCTAATATTTAAATTGTTATAAACCCTAATATTCTAATGCAACAATGAAACGTAAGAAATTTGATATTGGGTTTAATAAATCCAATATGAAACCCAATAATAGAAGCCTTGATTTTAAACCCTAATTTTCTAATGTTGAGAGGGGAAATTGAATAAATTATAATGTAATATAATGTTGGGACAATGAGTATAAGTTTGATTGTTATCTAGACATAATGTTCGTCACAATGGTTCACCATTGTAGTCATGTTCACTATCGTTAACTATGATGCCCATGTTGCCTATAGTTCACCATGTCAACAAAATTCAACCATATTTAGAATATGTTAATGTATAAATATCAAAAACCCTAACATTTTATTTTATTGCTTTTCACATTGTGACAATATCTGTCATAATGCCATGATGGACAAATTTCTTCACCATTCAAGTGTATCAACATTTAAACCCTAATTTTATTATGAATCAGAGGGATTAGTAAACCAAAGGGACTAATATTATAAACCCCGGGGATTAAAAACCCAACCGATTTATATTATAAACCCTATGGATTATAAACCCAAAAGACTAATATTAGAAACCCAAGGAATTAATAAATGCGAGGGATTAATAAACCCTAATTTTCTGATGTTAAAAGGTAACATTAACAAATTGTGGATATTAAATTTAATATTATTAATTTAATATTATTAATATTAAATTAATATTATTAATATTACTTTATATTTTTATAAAAGTAATGTTATTTTAATATTAATAATAATACCCATTTTAATATTAACAAGAAAGAATAAGTTAATAATGAATTTTTATGATTATATTGTTTTTATGTTATTTTACATTTTATAATGATTAAATTTAATTAATTTCATAACTTAAAATTAAATAATTTATTTTTTTTTTTTAAAATAAAAATTTCTCATAATTTTTTTGATAAACATTTAAATTTATTTAAAAGCAGACTCTTTCATTCCTGTAACAGTATCACATACTAGGATTATGTTGTAGCAGCTACAACTACCCTCCAAAATTTTGCTTTAGCTTCGGTTTGGAGCCTCCCTACCAACCATCCTTAGCACCATGACTTGCATTCTCAAGTACATAGGCTTTAGCTAAGTTTCAGTGGTCTGCTAGCCTATGCATGTCAGCTTGTTTGTCTCCCTCCCGCGGGCCGACATTCCAGATTTAGACTATTTTCTAGCTGAGAGACTCCCCCAGAAAATTGTGCAATTCTAGAGGGGAACCAGCCTTCCCTCCAGAAATTACAAAAATCAGTTGGATAGCCTGTTGGGCTCCAGAATTGCGTAGAACAGTTAGGTAGTCTTCCATCAGAAAACTGCACAATCTAACCCGATACTTGGCCTCAGCCCATAAATTACGCAATTATGGGAAGCAGTGACCTCCTTAGCCCAGAAATTCTGCAATGCTTGATAGACAACCAGCTCTGCTCACCCCATAAATTGCACAAAAATATTGGGAGACCTTCTCAACTCCAAAATTGTACAAAACAGTCAAAAAGGCTTCCTTGAGAAAACTGCGCAATTTGGCCTAGTACTGAAGCTCAGCCCAGAAATTGCACAACTATAGGAAACAGTCGCCTGCTGACCCTAGAAATTGTGCACTCCCTTAGGGACAACCAACCTAGCTCAACCCAGAAACTGCATAAATTTCCATTTGTTATATAGTAAAATGACCCCCTCATCAGCTCAGAGGGGAAAGACATGATAGTTGAAGAAAAGACTGAGATCACAAGCCTTGTTTCCACACCAATGCTGGCTAAATACTGACAAAATTCTTTATAAAGCTTCTCTGTAAGCCTAAGGGAGCGTTAGTGACCCTACTAACTCTAGTTGTTAGTTTGGGGACAGTGTTATTGGATCCTAATGAGAATCTAGAGGTCAAACAAGTGAATTGACTCACAAATATCTCTATATTCCCTCCTAAATTTACTTAGAAAGGCAAGGAAACATCTAAAGTTTGACCTATTTGTGGGATTTCTAATCTTAATGAAGGAGGCAAATGGGAAAGAGCTCAAAATCATGGAAACATCATTGCTTTTACCTTAAGAGACTCATGGAGAAACTTGGCAACCCTAACTCGATTGCTACATAAGAAAAGCTAGGGCTATGGTGAAGGAGGTCGGATCATTTGAAAGGATAGCTTACTTGATTGTCGAGCATAGTCTCAAATATAAGCATAAGAAGTTGGTAAGAAGGGAGAGAGAGAGAGGAGATAGAGGGGTAAGGGAAGACTGATGCAACAAATGGTTGTAATCACTCTTCTGACATTAATATAGAACTGCAGTTGTACTGTCTACTCTGTGGTGTTGGTATTATCATTCATTTAGTTATTTTTCCAATACCTTTTAGCATGAGTAGCTTAGTTATGTGTAACTAGATGTCTTTTATATATTCATTTATTAGTTATCAAGGTTGCATGCTATGATTATGCTTGTCTCTTCTATGTGCAGGACTTGATCTAGAGCTGGCTCAAGGGACTTCCACCTAGCTGTGTTGTGCTCTCTAGCAAATGAATTCGGAGGCTTGAGGTAATGAATTTGTCTTGCTTTGATAGTTAGTTATTATTTATGGACATGCATGTAAAGTTTGTGACAACTACAGATAATCTTACAATTTTCCAAGGGTCCTGGGAAGACCCTTGTGGGTATCTTCATTCTCCATACACCGTGCATTTTATCCTATAGCGGAATTGGTAACTGCACTAGGGACTATACATTAGTTCCTGGTTCACCCAGACAGTTCCTAGTTTCCTCCTCCTTCTAGACCTCCCTATACTTCGACATTCCTTTTCTGCCCCATCAAGACCTTGCTGCATTCTTCCCTCATATATTTAGCCTTGGATCTGATCCCCAAAGCCCTGTTTTGAACTCTTTTCCCACACTAACACAGGTTAGTAGAGCAAACAAAGCTTTATAAAGCTCTGTGTCTGCACAAACAATGGGTTAGCAGACCAATAACTCTTTGTGGCCTCTGCTGCAGAGCGTTAGTCACCCAAAGTTTGACATGCAACTGTGTTTGTAAACTCAAAGGGATGGGAAACTTTCTCATGGACTGAAAACGGATCTGCAACTGTATTTTGTTAGCAAGATTTGTGTCCTAAAAGAATTTTTTTCTAGGAAATAGTTTTTTTCGTTTCTTAAAAAGTTCTTATAAAAGAAAAACAAACATTTTTTATTCATTCTTCTACTTAGCTAGTTAAAATCTTCTTTATTTTGGTTTCAAAAAGTTGTTTGAAAGCATTGGAAAGATTTTTGTTGGTTATGCATGTGTTATAATGACTAGGATGCATGGAACAAATATGAATGTATGAAAGACTCTCACTTGTAGAATACAACTTATTTCATCAAATTGAATATTTTCAAGAATTGTCTTTTGTATGATTTTGAGTCAAAGTCCCACCAAATATCATACGTCAACACCCCTACCGAAGACACTAACAAAGTACACATAAAATATACCTAAAATCAATTAGTAACTCTTTATAGATCAAACAAACATTAGTTCAGGCTAGGATCTTGGGATAGGCAGTGTGAGTAAACTGTCCAAGATTAGAAACCAAAAATAGTGTCATTAAAAGAGAGAAAATTCCTTCTACACTCATACTACTGGGACAACTCCAGTCAAAGCGAAGCTAAATACGAGACAACATCTGGTTGTAAGTGAAGGTGGCCCGCCTTCGCTTACAACTGCTTTGGGTATTCTGTGTATTGGGGATCCTTTCGGGGATTTCAAAGCTGAGTCGGGGACTCGGGTATACTGCCCACACAACGTACTATCTATGACTATGTCCCCCATGGTAGTGTCTATGATCTGAGGTATCCTTAGTGGCCATACTTTTAGGGACTTACAGAAGGTGACTGGGACGGGCCACCCTGGTACGTAACACATACGAACCTACTCTATCTTCAGTTTTTTGGAGGGTGCTCATCTTCACGAGAATACTTGGCCCCTCTATATGAGATTCAGGCGAAGCTCTAAAGTAACCGTAACTGTACATTTGGCTAGCCCTCTCTATTATTCATTGTGATATTGGGTTTCATCTCTAGTGATTGGTGCTTATCAGACATCGTCATTTCTCATTGTTTGTTGATTGAATCACTTAGTGTATTTTTTTTTAGGAGCCCAAGTGTTATCATTAAGACTTTAATAAATATCACGATAAAATTTATTAATAAAAATTATCGGTCACCATGGCTACATCTGGCCCTCGTCATCAATTTAGACAATTGTTAGGACTTCCTCCACTCATTATGGAAGATCCATTGAGCTCTAGTGAACCAAATTCCCCATCTACGGGAAATCAATCTCTGAGATCCCACACAGAATATATTTGGACAGCTGACGATTCAAACTTACTGGAGGATTTATTTACTGTAGGATTTCTTCCTCTATTTAACCCTCCCATCACAAACCCGTTGGACGCACTTATGGTTCGCATTGCACCTGTGCCCCATGTGTCTTCAATTGGAACATTTCCATCTATCCCGTCGACGACTAATGGGTTGTTGAACTTTTTGGACACTTTTGGAACCTCGCCACTTCCCCAGTCGATAGTCACTACCACACCATTCATGGTGAACCGTGCTATCCCATTTGTCCCAGGTACAAACCCTCACATGACACCCTCCATGAGTGGAACCCAGCCTATGCTGGGTTTGAACACCTTAGTGTCAAACTCTATACCTTCGACAAGTGCTACATATAGGGCTCCTTATAACTCTCAATATAGCATAGTTAACACGGGTCCCTTCAACCAACAATATGGTTGGAATCCATTGTATATTTCTAATGCCCAGATTCAAGTATCTGGGGGAACTCCCAATATGCATATACCGATCGGGAATGTAACAGTTCCCCCTCCATTTCAAGGCATGCATGGTCAGTTATTTATTGACATGAGCACTCCTTATGTCAGTCAAGGACATGGTTAGTTCTATGGTGGGCAGGAATCCTTAAGGGGGTCCCAACCAATCCATGGGGGTACCCTACTGACAACCTCAAATGAGTCAAGGGGGCACTTCGTACCCTGGGGTCAATGCTATACCCCAACATCACAATCCCCACGGAAATCCACAATAGAATGCCATACCCTAAGTCAACTACTATACCACGCAACCTATGTATAATATTGGGACTCAAACAATGGGAGGACCATAAGGATCGTCAAGTCATATGTCATCGCCTTGGTCCAGGCCAAGCGCATCACATGCTCTACCTTTCTTGGCAACGTTGGATATCCCTGACTTGTACAAAATTACAAATGACACCATCTATCATAACTTACTCTAGCTGCTAATCCTGCATAAAATACCAACAGACATCCCCAAGTTCGAAGGGAAACAAGGAGAGGATTTGGGTACCCATATCACGACCTATATTCTTTGGTGTGTTTCTAACTCCATGGTGGATGATAGTATTTGGTTACATCTTTTTCCTTGCACCCTTACTAGTAATGCAACCAAGTGGTACATTGAGTTACCACGTGCGTCAGTCAATACCTTTGATGCTCTAATGATGGAATTCATAAAGCACTTCTAGCTACCCCCGCTATGAGATTGGGACAAAACTCGTCACTTCATTATGTCAAGACACTGCCACCCACATTTCTGATTATATACATGAATGGAGATGTAGGTGAAGGTTAGTCAAAGTTCCCCTCCCAGACTATATCTTAGCGGATTGGTCCTGCAAGTCCCTACTCCCCCAAATCGCTAGGATGTCGCCTTAGGTGGTGCAGTCACAGAAGACCAATCCATACATCATGCCCAACACTTAGATCTGATATATTCACAGTCTAGAACTCTTTACGACGTAATCCCCAATTCCCCTCGCAACTCTAATGCTTCCTCTACTCAGCACCCTGGAGCGCACGCCGATGTGATTATCCGTGCAACCTTCAGGGCTAGTGTAAAACAACTCGGCGATCACATTGCCCAGTTGTCTATGGACACATATACCAAATCGACTGCTCTCCCTACCACCGTGATAAAATCTGTGCAGTCTACGCAAAAACCCATTGGTAAGAACAAGAAGAATAAAAAAAATACTGCTCCTTCTGAGGAGGAGTCAATAAAACAACAAAACCCAAAGCAAAAGGCTACTTCACCTCTTGATGATGGAAAGGATAAACCCGCCAGATTCCCTTGCAAAATTTGTGTTGAAGACCACATGACCTATCATTGCTCATGTCTTTAGGAATGCATAGATTTCATTGCTAAAAAGGATACTAGTAGGACCCTCGATGTCCTTAGTAATCCTTTCCCTGCACAGCAGCAGCAACACCTCATTGCAAACCAACCCCAACCCCCACAAGGGGGAAACACTGGTTCGTAACATCCTTCAGCTAGTGAAGGATCCTCTACCGTTTACATCTTCGAAAAGGTAGATCTATAAACAAGAGCCAAATTATATGGAGATGCTATCGCTCATGCAGAGGAACCTTCCTCAAGTCAAAAACCATCGTCGCCCAACGATTTTCATAATGAAAGGCCAGTTGCTAACCTTGTTATTTTCACCCCTAAAGGGGCACTTCAACACACAATGCACAATACATCTGCGCGTGCCGCCTAACACTACATCATTGTAGAAGAGTTGGCGCAAGCGCCATTAGCTATGTCAGCGCTCGAAGTATTACAAACATGTCCAACACAAAGGAAAGCTTTGCTTTCGACTATTGGTGGTACCGACCCACAGGATTCCATGCTTGCAAATTTCGACATGGAAAAATGTAAACCTCCCCTTTGCCACCAGAATGCATTTCAGGTGCAAATCTTTTCGAAAGGTAAAGGTATACATAGAACTCTCATCGATGAGGGTTCTTCTACCTGCGTCATGTCGGCTTCATGCCGGCTCACTTTGGGTTCTCCAACCCTATCTCCATTGTCGAATTCCCTTAAAGATTTCGATAGCCACACTTTCATCCCAAAAGGTTACCTAGCTAGCTACCCCATCAACTTGTATGGGAAAATGGTAACGGTGGACATAGAAGTCGTAGATAAAAAGCTCAACTATAATCTCTTGCTGGGTCATAGTTGGACATATGCCATGACAACCATTATGTCTACTGTCTTTCACATCATCCTATTTCCATTGGATGGAAAGGTAGTCACAGTGGACCATTTGTCCTTTTTCACCCTTGATTATTTCCCGTTACCAAGCAACTCTGTACCCCTAGTAGGTGGTGTACCTAACTCATACATTAGTATCGATACCGGTCTAATAAAGGCTTCTTCCTTGATGGGTTGGTTCCCTCTTCAGCTGCCCAAGGTTTCATAGACAATCAATATGCTTTCATCCATTCCTCATGAACAGACTGATCCATGGATCCTACCGGATCCTTCAAACATTGACACTTACAGAGAACAAATGTCGTTGTCACTAGCTGAATTGGCCTACCAAGCCATTCAATATGCATTCAAATATCCAGTCACTTTGGTTACGACCAACAGTACCACTGCCCCTCCCATAACTGATCCTTCTTTCGATCTGCTCAATCAAGTCCTACCTACGGATGAAGCTATTAGAGAAATCATGAGTTTAGAAGGGCGACCTTGGGAGGACTTGCACCATCGTGTTTCAATATCTAATTCAGACATGATACCTCTTCAAATCATGTCACCTGACATACTAGAAATCATTTCCTCACCATATAAGACTATCCAAACTTTGGATGTGGAAGGAAACATGGGCAATATTTCAAAGACATTACTCCTCAATATTTTTGTCATGACAGGCATCGTAGAAAACATCTGGATTGGAGCAGCTTGCAATCCTGAGGAAATTGCAAGCTTCACCTACCTTTTGAAGGAATTCCACAATGTATTTGCCTAGTCTTGCAAGGAAATGCTTGTTATAGATTGGTCTATTGTCGAGCATGAGATCAAGCTTTACGAAAATGGTAAACCTATCCATCAAAGCCTTCGACCGGTCTATGCTCGCAAAATGGTAGCCATAAAAAACGAGGTGGAAAAGTTGTTACATGCTGGTTTCATCTATCCTATTCCTTTAACAGAATGGGTTTCCAATCTAGTTCCTATCGATAAGAAACAAGGAACCATCTCTGTATGTTTCGACTATCGAGACTTGAACGCCACATGTCCCAAGGATAATTATCCAACACCATACATTGATCAAATCATCAATGACTACGCTAGTTGTGAATCATTTTCATTCATGGATGGATTCTTAGGTTAGAACCAGATTGCTATAAAACCCAAAGACTAGCACAAAACTGCCTTCATTTGCCCATGGGGCATCTTTGCCTATCGAAAACTCCCATTCAATTTAAAGAATTTTGGAGCAACTTTAAAAAGAGCCAAGGACTACGCACTTCACGATATCAGGCATATTATTCAAGCTTACTTGGATGACCTTCCAACCCATTCCAAGCAACGAATGGAACACCTAAACCATTTAAGAGCCATATTTCTTAAGTGTCGGTTTTACAACATACATCTAAATCCGCATAAATGTGTTTTCTTTGTCAAGTATGGACGCTTACTTGGATTCATTGTCTCCAAGTATAGGATTATGTTTGATCCCAATAAGGTAAAGAAAATTACTCAATTGTGTGAACCATAACCCGTCCTGTAGCTCCAATGTTTTCAATGGAAAGCAAACATTTTATGACGGTTCATCGTAAACTATGCTAAGTTAACGAAAGGCTTTATGCACCTACTTAAGAAGGGAGTGTCATATATGTGGGATGATCAAGCTAACAATAATTTGATGCCTTGAAAAAGGCACTTACATCAGCTCCACTCCTTAGCACTCCCAACTATGGCCGCAACTTTCTTCTATACCTGGCAGCCTTGCCATCCTCTCCCAGAATGGTCTTGGTTCAAACTCATGATGACCAGACTAAACATGTGATCTATTATCTGTCAAAATGCTTGGCTAGGCCTAAACTCAGATATTCACATGTGGAAATGTTGTCATTGGTAGTCGTCTTTGCTGTCAACCAATTCAGACACTACATCCTGCTGCGACAGACGACTGTCATCACCTTGGAGAATCCCATGAGACACATTTTGTCTCATCAAGTAATTGGAGGAAAATATTCGAAATGGATCGTGATCCTCCAACAATTTGATTTGGTTTTCATCGCTTCCAAGGTAAAGAACTCCTTAGTCTTCACCAAACGTTTTTCAGACCTTCCCATTGTCGATCCTAACAAGATAGCCCATGATCCTCTTCCAGATGAAACTTTCTATCTTATCGAAACTACTGACCCTTGGTATGGTGACATTCTTGTCTACCTCCAAGCACAACGGTTCCACCCCAAACTATCGTTAGGTGACCGGCGTCACATCCGCCACCAAGAGCAACACTATCTAGTGATTAGTGATACGTTATAGAGTCGTGGTACGGATACAATTCTTCGACATTGTCTCACTCATGAAGAGGCGAAACATGTTTTAAATGACTACCATGATGGGGCATGTGGCAGTCATCTTTCTGGCATATCCACTGCACTGAAAATGTTGTGCGTAGGCTATCACTGGCTGACCTTGTTCAAAGATTGTGTCAAGGCCATCCGACAATGCCATCCTTGTCAAGTATTCACAAAGAAACTGCGTGCTCCTACGGCCCTACTACACTCGGTTATCTCTTTCGGCCCCTTTGCCAAATGGGGGATAGACTTCGTAACTTGCAATCCCATTTCCTCTATTGGACACAACTATATCATTGTAGCTGTGGACTATTTCACGAAATGGGTTGAAGCCCTTACCACCTACCGGGTCGATGGGGAAATTCCAGTGCTATTCCTATTTAATCAGGTTATCTATCGCTTTGGTGTACCTCACAGGATCGTTACATACCATGGGTCTCATTTCCAGAATCACTTGATGTCTGACTTAACATTGCTGCTAGGTTTTCGTCAGGATCAGTCATCCTCCTACTACCCCCAAGCTAATGGTCAAGTCAAGGTCGCCAATGGCATGTTAAAGGCCATGATTCGTAGGTTGGTAGGAAATCATAAAACCAATTGGTATCAAATTTTATATTCGGTGCTATGGGCATACCGAACTTCAGTAAAAACTACCATGGGATTTATAGCTTTTCAACTCACTTATGGCCTGGAAGCAATTTTACCAATAGAGTGTCAGATCCCTTCCCTACAAATAGTCGTTGAACTCCTCCCCGAAACTACTACTGAAGAAGAGTGCCTATTATACCTCAATCAACTGAACGAAACCTGTCAAGATGCTAAATTGGCACTCGAGGCCCACAAGCACTGGGTAAAAGCCTAGTATGACAAATAGGTCAAGCCTCGACTTTACCAAGAGGGAGATCTTGTTTTTCTCTATGATAAAAAACATGACCTCTTGGGGGCAGGAAAATTTCAACCCTTATGGCTAGGTCCCTATGTCATCAAGAAAGCGCTCTCAAAAGGGGCATATGAACTTTAGGACTGGGAAGGAGTCCTGCTCACTGAAAAAGTATTATGCCTAGTATTGCACTGGGCATGTGCTTTGTAATTTTATGTATTTATAATTTTTGCTTCCCTTTTTGGTGTGATTGGATTGTTTTGATATTTATTGGAGTATTTGTCTCATACATCCTTCTCGCAATGCAAATTTCTTCGTTAACCTTAGCATACATAGGATACGGGGATGATGCCAGTCGTCACACATGACACATTGCATCAGTCGCTTAGGTCATCTTCACACCTAAGTCAGAACTGTTTTGTTCTGTAGGAGTCTTTCTGGGTACCGCCACCAACAATATTGCTGAGTACATGTTCGTAATTTCACTTCTCACTGAAGCATCATCAAGGGACATCTCCAATCTAGTGGTCAGGTTAGACTCTCAACTAGTTGTTATGCAATTGAAAAATCGTTATCACATTCATATCGAACCTTGTTACATTATTATTTAAGAGTATGAATCTTGGAATGTCAATTTGAAGTTATCACATATGAACACATTCCTAGAGAATTTAATACAGTTGCTGATGTTGAAAATAGCACCAAGAAATGCTAAAAATAGAAGTTCTAAAAATAGCATTGTTATAAATAGCAGTTTGGGTATCAGTGCTGGATTGAGCAACAGGGAATGAAAAATGGAAGTGTTAAAATTAGAATTTCTATTCTTAGCAATTCATGATGGATTCCTATTTTATTCAATCCCTGGACTAAACATAGGAAGTAAAATTCGAATTTGAAATTAAAAACTATTTGAAAATAAATTGTTTAATTCTCCATGAGTTAATTAGTTGTCAAAAATCAAACATGAAGTCTATGTGAGGACATGCAATAGTTTCTCTATTAATTGAGGAATTTATCCATCAGTTAAAGAGATAAGGATGAGTTATAATTATTTGGCTCAGTTAATTGAGTCAAATCCAGTTAGATTGATTTAAATAGTTTGTTTAAATTAATGTGAGTTCAGTTAGTTCATGCATGCTTGCATATAATTGCTGCACTTTAGATAACTGAATATTCTCTCATGAATAACACATGCATGTTAGTTCAGACAAAGACCCAGTTGAGATCAAAGGAGGGACAATGTACTATTATTTGGATGGATTTTTCCTATAAAGGAAGCTCATCCATGGAGAAGGATTTATCTCCTTTAGGACTATGTAGTTGGATGAGAGGTTAGTGAGTGTGTGAAGAGGCCAATTCACACAAGTGGCTACACTGGACCCCAATCAAAATTACGCAAAGAAATAGGAGGCTTGGAGGGAAAATTAGGAGCCTTGAGAGAGGCCTTTAACTGTCTATGAGCAGAAGAGGTATTAGAGAGAGAGCAGGATAGCTTTTGATCTGATTCATTCTATAATACTAACTATATTTCCACTTGTATGATAATATAGAGTTGGGGTTTTAGACTAAGGATTTCCCCTGGTTATATCTTCTATGTTATGTGTGGTTGATTTCTCCATATCAGTTATATGTGTTCTTATTGATGTTGCTCATGTTCGATTAAGCTTCCGCTAAAATGGTTGTAGAAGTAGATCGTGTATTTTGCTTTAGTCTATTGCTTGAACAAGTGATCTATAGTGGGAATTTCTACATGGCATCAGAGCAAAGGTGATCAAAGAAGAATAGTATAAAAGAAGGAGAAGTTTGAAGTTTGTGATTCCTGAATATAGAAATCAAGTTCTTATCACATCTCTATTTCACCTATGGAATTCCACGGTTTAAGACTCGAATATGCCCTTAAAGGAAGTTCGAATTATATAGCATGGAAGGATCGCATGGAAGCAGTACTAAAGGATAATGGTCTAAAGGACTTCATTGATCAAGAATACCCCAAGTTGATTGGTGCTACTGAATTAGTGGAATGGAAGAAATGTGTGGCTAGAGCAAGGAAAATCCTTCTGGAGGGAGTTCGAGATCACATAATCTCGAGTCTCCATGGGAAGGAGACACCATTTTCAATGTGGAAAACATTGAAAGATCTATATCAGAATAGTAATGATCAGAGGAAGCTGACGTTGAAGGACAAGCTTCGGAAGATCAAGTGTGAAAAGGACGACACGATCTCTACGTATCTAAACAAGCTCACCAGATGTAGGGATGAGCTTGGTGGTGAGCACCAATATTGCAGCAATAATGCTACAACTCTTGGGCTTCCTTCCTCACTTTTATCAACCTGGTAGTTCGTAACAAACTGGGAAGCGACGATGTTGTATGCACAAGTATTAGCTCTTATTGCAAGCTTTCACCTGGTTAGTTGATGCAAGATCACTAATGAGCTCAAGCCAACTTCTATGAGTTCTTAGAAGAAGCTTTTAACTATGATGAAAGAAAGATAACACTATAGAGGCTATTTTATTTGTAGAAAGAGAAGGAAAACTAAAATGTAACGCAAACCCTGGCCAACCCCGGTAAACCCTAATTTACTTACTAACCCTAATTTTGCAAGAAAAGAGATGGAAACTGATGAAATGAGTGCTATTGACTACTGAAAAGGTGAATTGCATTTATTCAAGCTAATTCTAGAAAGAAATGAGAAGAAAACATCTTTTTTTTCTTTTGAGTGTTTTTATGTGAAATTATTATGCTTGTGATTTATCTGGTTGTGATTGCGCAGAGGTTTAGCGGCGAAGGAAGATGGAGTTGGTTGTTGTAGACGTGGAGCAAGGTGTGGATAGGTCCTAAGAAGCCCCTAGTATCCTTACGAAGACTTTCATCATGATTGGACTTCGAAAAACCACTCACAGGAAATTCTACATGAGGCTGCACGGGATCTACAGGAGGATCTATAGGACGATCTAAAGGAGGAGGCTGAGAGCTATTTTTGGAGTTTTGAAGGTGGAAAAATGATGAGAAAGGGGAACTGAAGGCTAGATGAAGGTGTTGAGGTGTCTAGGACTTTTCAAGGAAGATCAAGGATGAACGAGATGGTTGGATTTGTTCAAATGGCAAGCAAGAAGTTTATGGAGAAAAACGTGGAAATTAGGGCAGATTGGCGAAATGTTGCGAAGGACTTGAGAAATCTTTGAGAAGTGAGCTGGTGTTGGCTCTTTTATGGATGGATTGTGAGCTGAGATGGTGGTGGGCTCCAGTATTGCAACAATAATGCTGCAACTCCTGGGACTCCCTTCTTTACTTTTATCAACCCGGTTGTTCGTAACAAACTTGGAAGCGACGGTGCCGTATGCACAAGTACTAGCTCTTGCCGCAGTTGTCACTTGATCAGCTGGCACAAGTCTGCTAGGGGATTTAGCCAACTTCTATGGGCTCTTAGAAGAAGCTTTTAATTGATGGATGAAAGCTAACTCAAAGGAAGCTAATCTACTTGCAAAAAGAGATTGACAAACTGAAGGAAAGTGCAAACCCTAGCAAACCCTAATTCTACCAGCTAGTCCTACTGATGCAAAAATGAGAGTGCAACCTACTGAAAGAGATGCCATTACTTCTATTAAGGTAAAAGACATGTATTTAAGCTACCTTTGTCCTAAGAAAGCATCTTTTTGTATTTTTGATTAAGTTGTTGATTTTCACGTGCATATGCTTGAACTGTGCTTTACTGTGTAGGGGTGGATCAAGGAAGAGGAATGCTTGGAAATGGTTGGAAAGGATCAGAGAGGGTCTAAGGAGTACCTGACACTCTTCCCAATAGTTTCACAAAGTTTGGCTATTGAGAAACCTCACTTGTGAGCTTCTACCTAAAGTTTGCAAGGGTTCTACAGGATGTTTCAAAATTTCTACAGGATGTTTGGAAATCGGTTTTTAGGAGATGGATGAGTGAGGGAAGGTGCATGGATGGATCTAGAGGTGGGATAGGGGTCTAAAAATGGCCTAAGGACTGGCGGGTGGAGCGGTGAAGAGGTGTAGAAGGCTGACTTGGCTTGAAGAAGGCTAAGGCAATGATGCGTAAGGAGGTAAGGTTTCATGGACAAAAAGGATAGATGGGGAACGAGAAACTTAGCTAATAGACAGAACAGGTGGCTCAGATGATACTTTGGGTGGATGAAGGAATGAGGAAGATGCCCTGCATGGTGCACCTTGATCAAATCAAGAAAGGCTTGCAAATGATCAAATCATGAACTATTCAAGTCTAACCATCAACAACATCAATGAACAACAACTTTATTTGGGAAGAAAACCTTGTACACCATCTATGCAAAGAAACATTTCAGATGTCCAAACCCATGACTAATCTCTGCTAATAAAAACAAGCACACTAAAGATTGCATAATCAAGCAAACTAGTGTTTTTTTGAGGTAGCATTGTTTCCTCAATTCTAGCCCCAAATCCAATAAGGATGAGGTGAAACCAGGAGTGTGGTTGTCCCTTTTCTTGGAGGTTTTGCTGTTATTATCCTACCAAAGCACATAAAACAATTTCATTCACAAATAGTGATCTATTCTAGCAACATAACGAAATCTACATAACAGAAATATGTTCAAATGCATAAAGGAAAACAATGATACGTAAAAGAAAAAGTAACAATATAGAAAGGAGGCCCTAGGCTCTCAGGTTGGGCCCAACCCTGAGAGCTTTGGCTCCTATGAAAAACTCAGATTTGATAGGAAACCAAACTACTTCTCATTATCCAAAAATAATCATAAAAGTCATGCCAAAAATGGCTACAAAAGAACAAAATAGAACTGGCAGCACTAAGGTGCAAAGTACACAATAGTTTCAAAAGTCCTTTTACGAAGGCTGAGGCCTCAAAATTTATACAACACGAGGGACCTAGCTGGCCTCCTCAATTTGTGGAACTCGGCTGTCAAACTATGAGTTAAACAGTCCCTTCTAAATGTTTCTTGGCTTCCTTCTAGATTCGGCTTGGTGGTCTTTGGAGCTCGGAGTTGGGGGTGAAGATCCCAAGGAAGGGTTATTTAATGCCATAGGCAACCCCCCTTCGAATCATCACCTCAGGTTTGGCTTCCTTATAGCTCATGATTTCTTTGAATTTGCTCCAATATGTGTCAAAAATCCTGAAATAAGCACATGTTAACCACCTAGGAAAAGTGACTTCCCTTATTCGCACCAACGACATAAACATACTAAAAATAATGCATAAACTATAGAAAATGATGGATTTGAACAAGGAATGAACAAGGATAATTAGGCCAAATGAGCCCAACAAGTTACCAATTTTGGGGGTCATCAGATGGCCTGCAAGAGATCTGCACACTTACTTATCAAAACTGATCAAAGAAATAACTAATTGTACTATGAAAATAGAAATATCACTTGTTAACCTAATTGCTAACCTAAACAAAGAAAATGTTGAATAGTAACCTGTGAACATAAAATCATGTAGAGATATCTATTGTAAAAGAATCTAAAATGATCTAGGCAACTGAATCTGAACCAATATCAATCTTTCCAAACCAAGGTATCACACTAGCAGTTGCATGGAAGAGCAAAAATTGTGTTTGTGGTGGCAGCAATAGTGCCTTGACCTCAAATCATAGTCCCAAGAAGCGAGAAAGGAGATTAGGGCTTGATTTTTCCCTTTTTGAATCTTATTCTATCACTACAGTAACCTACTTGAGCAAATGAAACAAAAACAACTATGCTAACCATAAAAAAAACCTAATCTAACATAGTAAAATGAATCTATGCAACAGAAATTAACTCATGAACTGAAGCAAAATAATATAAGTACATAGTAAGAGGTGTTGGGCAGCTTGGGTTGGGCACTAACCCAAGAGTTTCAGCCCTCTGAAATATATCAGTGTTGGCTCAAAAATGGTTTCATCTTCATTACCTAAAGTAATAGTCACATTACAAGAACTGTTCTAAAAAAGGACTCAAAAATAAGCTGAACACAATGCTGCACAAAAGTGCGAAAATTTACTAATGACTGGATAGACTACTAAGGCTCTAAGCCTCCTTATTTATACAAATGGAGTCCTTCAATAGTCCTCCTAAAATCAAGGAACTCGGCTTCCTGGGACTGGAGATAAACAACAATCCTTTTACTTACTTGGCTACCCCTTGGAATCATCAATGTAGACCTTTGTGCTCCGAGTTGCTGATGGAGGATTCAAGGAAAGGGGTCATAAATGAAGGAGACACACCCCCTATAAGTGCTCTTCCCTATTTTCCTCGAGGTTTAGCTACCATTTGCTCAAAAATTCCTTGACGTTGTCCAAAATTGGCCAAAAAAATCTACATAAAACACACATTAGACTTTTTGGCATAATGACTAACCCAATTCACTCTATTAACATAGATATATTCAAAAAAGTGCAATAAACTAATGAGAATTGTGGATTAATTTGAAATAAGAGGCAAAATGAGCCCATATAATTACCCATTTATGGGGCTTATCATCACCCACTATTGAATGGGTTGATCATCCTGTAAGCAACTAATCTAACTCTTCATCCTTGATAGCTCTGATAGATTCCCTGACATCCCATGCCTCTGATGTGATATCTTCCTCTTTATCATGGAATCTTGTCTTTCTATCCACCTCCTCCCACTATTGTCTTTCTTCTTCCTCTTTTTCCTCTTCTTTTGTCTTCTCTGCCTCTGTTAGCTTTGCTTCCTCAAGCTCTGTTTTGGTTTCCTTCTCATCTTGTTTAGTTTCTGCCTTCTCTGCTTTAGTCTTTCTCTTCTCTGCTTTAGTCTTTTTCTTTTCTATTTTAGTCTTTTCTTTTTCTGTTCGGGGTTTCCTCCTCTCTGCTCTGGTCTTTTTCTTCTCTGTTTCAGGTTCTTCCTTCTCATCTTCTGTTTTTATTTCCTTGTCTGTTTCAAGTTCTTCTTTCTCTATTTTGGTCTTTTCCTCTTTTTCTGTTTCCTCCTCATCTTCCCCTGCCATATTTCTAAAAATCTCCCAGGCTATGGGTATTGTGAAGGTGTGGAGGGACTCTTCCATGAGTAGTTTAATCAGCCCATGGTGAACCAATTGGTCTAGAACTCATGCTTTCAATTTACTACTGGAATCTATTAGGGATTGGAGGAGAAAATAAGGAATACTAAGTTTTTGCGGTGCAGGAAGATCCATGCCATATCTTAACTCATGCAAAAGTATGAAATGGTACCCATAAACTATGTTGTACCTTCCTTCACAAGAGATGTACTTGATAATCTGATAGTTAACCTCATCCCAGGAGTAAGGTAAGGTATGCTTGTTCTCCTAATGCAATTTTTGTCCTCTACAGGATGCTCATCTAGATGGAAGAAGGTGTTCTTAGCAACTTGACCCAGTGGCTTTTCTTCCTTGCTTTGGGTAGTGCAAGTGGGAGACTGGTAATTATACTGATGAACTCTAGTGTAAGTTCTATGGTTAGACCCCTAAAACTGACTGTAGCATGGGTTTTTGAGTGGTGCTTTAAAGACAATAAGAATTCCTCTGTGACTTCCTCATCATATCCATGAATGTTTTCAAAGAAAGGCATCCAATTTGCCCTAGTAAAGAGGGATACCACTTCTGGTTGTTCATGCAGTTTGGTGGAATTCAGAGGCTCCTTCCTCATAAAACCCCCTGTCATGATGTTCAGAGACTGCTGGAATGTTTCAGGTGAGGAGGAAGACAAAAAAGTTTCAAACTCGAAAACAGAGGAAAAACTGAGGTTTTTTTTGGAACCAGAGAGACTTTTTCGTGTTCTTCCTTTTTAACAAAAGCAATTTGCAATTTTCCTTCCCTTCAAACTCTGTTCTCAAACTTAATTTACTTCTCGGTCTATTTGAGGGAAACAATATCTTTTAAAAAATAGGGAGTATACAACACAATGTTTTTTTCCTTTTCACACAGTACGCAGACCACCCAATGCAAATTCATTGTTTTACATGCTTAATTTCCTATGGTTGCATCATTTCTTTACACAGGAGAATACCACAGAGGAGAAAGATATAGTTTTTTATTGTAAAGAGAAAATGGAGAAACTGTATATATTTATTTTAGAAAAACACAAGCAATCTCTTTTCTCACTTTTCCTTTCTTTTCAACTCAATACTTCACTTCAAATCCAACCACCTTTTGTAGATGTATAAAATGCAGAGTGGGTTTTACTGGGCCTACCTTTTCGAGCTTGAATTTGGCATAAAAAATCCCAAATTTTCCTCTGCGATGCTGCTAACTAGACCTCTTGTAGAAGGGCTCTTGTAGGACTATTTTTTCTACTCCTGTAGAGTGTGATATTGCTCTTGTAGAGCCCGATAAGCAGAAATGTTCTAAAACTGGCAGAGAGTGATTGTTCAAGATTTTGAAGGTGATAGGTAGGTTGCTATAGCTGAGTGCTCGTCGATACAAATGCAAACAAAGGTGGTGGAGGCAATCGACTGCAACGTACATAACTTACAGGAGTGCTCTGCGGTGATGATGTGAGGTGGCAAGAAGGGTACATTATCCCCATCTGGGCCATTGGTCCCTACTTTAGTGCCATAATGAATTCTAATGCGCATGCCCGCAATCACTTCCATCATTCCCATTATACGCTGCCACCACTACCTGTTTTGAGTTTTCTTTCCCGAGTTGACTGAACACACATGCATTGTGAACTCTGGCTAAGTGCTGTTTGAACTGGACAAGGGTGGCCAGTTAGATGGCCACCTATTTAGTTTAGTTGCAACCATCTCACTTGTCCATGCAGTTTTTAAACTATACCCATGCAACAGAGGAATGAGTTTAGTCACTTACCCGTTAGTCGAGAATTGCGTGTTGCCGTGCTATTCCATACTTAGGCTTTTGCGTTCTATCCATGGATTTCTACTACTGGCACTCGTGGCTTTTGGATTGGTGGCTCAGTTTCCTTGTATAGGTGATCTTCAATCAGGATCCTACTCCTTGTGCGTTCTACACATTTGTGGCTGCACAGATTCTGCTTTTGGAGCTTGATTTTTAAGGGTATCAGCTACTATGCTTTGTTGTTGTCTGATGTGTGACTATTTTTCTTGTGCAAGTATCCTCTAGCTGGATCTAAGCTGCAGGAGTTTGCTTCAAGCTTCAAAGTTGCATGTTCATGATGTTGATGCTATATTTTAATGGGATAGTGATTTGTTTTGTCTGTATCTCCCAAACAGTAGACTAGATTGACCTGAAATTTTTTGAGCATGTTTCCATCATCATTATGCACCTCCCATAGAAAAATGGTGGTTAATGGATGCATTGATTTCGAGAAAAATTGAAAATGGCTGAAGGTGATGGAAGCCAATTTCTTGGAAATCATTCACTGGAATTGGCTGAAATTTCTTGGGCATGTTACTATCACCCATATGCATCTCCCCATGAAACGGGTTTTTAAATGGATGCACAGATATGGAGAGAATGCAAAAATGGTTGAAGCTGATGGAGGCTGATTTCTTGGAAACTATGCACTAGAATTAGCGGAAATTGCTTGGGCATGTTGCCATCATCCCTATACAACTCCCCATGAAACAATTTTTTAAATGGATGCACGGTTTTCAAGTTAAGGAAAAAACAAATTTATGCTCTACGTATTTTTGTATCAGAGCATTCTGCAGTTTTTTAGACAGTAAGAAAAAATGATCTTGGGCTATAATGCAGACTTGGAAATGATGTAAGAGAGTTTTGAAGATCGCGGGGGGATTTATAAACCCTTTATGAAGCTTCCCTATTCCCCAAACTGCTTTTAAAATCCATTTCTAGCTCTCTGTAATTTATGCAGGAGTCTCCTGTAGAAAACACAGTTTTAAGAAAAGAAGCATAGTGAGGTGGAAAGAATGTCAAGAATGATGGAGAAGGGTGAGGGAAGGTAGGATAGGTGCTATTATTGGTTTCAAAGCTTTCTTGGCACATGCTTCTACTTCCTGAATTTCTCCTGCAAACCTGCAATACAACTGGAAATTCATTTTTCTTTCTCCTTTTCTCTTTTTTTTTTGAAAGGAACTAGGGTGCCTCAAAGAGGTTTTCACCCTAATTGCCTGGCCTAGGTGGCTCCAAAGGAGGTTTTCACCCAAGGATCTTATTCTCTTCTTTCCAACCCATTGACTGCCTCATGGAGGTTTTCAATCAATGAGCCAATCTGAGGCACCTCCGAGGAGGTTTTCAACTTAGATTTCTATTTTTTCCTCTTATTTTTCATATATATATTTTTTTCTCTACCCTACCCTACTTGAAAAACAAAATCATTTTCAAGTATAAGAATACTTCCAATGGAGCCATGTGCACATCGAGATGATAGACAAAATGATGTGGAGGCTTGAAATGCATGCTTTGACAGGTATCCCAATTTCAAAGACCAAATGATTGACTTTGAAATGATCAAGCATAGTTGAGGAAGAGAGTGATGTTGCATCTTAGTGACTGTCTGGAACCATATTTGAATATAGTTGTGATGTCCTTGGTCCTTTTGTTGATTTGGATCATTCTTCATGTCTTCTTCTATCATGACCTTCACATCTTCCTCTTTTTGCTAATTTTTCTCTTGAATACATGGAGGATTTGATGGTAACCATGAGGGAGCTCTCTCGATCTCTGATTATGATGTCTTATCTTCTTCAAGTGTAGCCCATGGTTCTTTGATCTTCTTTTTTGCATCTTCTTCTGCTAGATGTGGTCCTTCAATGATATCAATATAATCTCTTTTTTGCAATACTCTTCATGAGCTATGGTGAATATCATTGAGCTCAAGAGGAGTTGTTTAGAAGTGTTGTACCTTAGCTTTGTAATTGGGTTGAGTTACTCCAATGTGCGGGTTTGGAAATGGTGGCTCCCCAGTATATACTTGTTGGGCCTATTTGTTATTTGGGTTCGAGGTCAGTTGAGTAGGAGTTTGGGGTTGTCTTGGTGGAGCAGGAGGCAATGGTTGTGGTTGAGTAGGTGGTGGAGGCAAAAGAGTGGGAGGAGAGTTGTACTGGGGCCTCCACCCCTGATGAGGTGCATTCCACTAAGGCTATGGCTAAGCATAGGGGTGAAATGGATTGGCCACTGGTTGGACATGACATGGAGATGTGAAGGACCAAGGAGGAGGCACGGACCAGGAAGGATGAGCAGGGGGGCCCCAAGAAGGTATAGAAGTGACTTGGCTGGAGTTGTAGTATGCCTGAGATGTCCCTTGTGGCGAGCTCCAGTATTGTAGCAATAATGTTGCAACTCCTAAGGCTTCCTTCTTTACTTTTATCAACCTGGTAGTTCATAACAAACTTGTAAGTGATGGTGTTGTATGCACAAGTACTAGCTCTTACTGCAGGCTTTCATTTGGTCAGCTGGCGCAAGTTCGCTATGAGCTTAAGCCAAATTCTATGAGTTCTCAAAAGAAGCTTTTACTGAGATGGAAGAAAGATAACTCTATAGAGGCTATTCTACTTGCAAAAAGAGAAGGAAAACTGAAATGAAACGCAAACCCTAGAAAACCCTACTTGTGCAAGAAAAGAGATGGAAAATATTGAAATGGGTCCCATTAATTTCTGAAAGCGTAAATTGCATTTATTCAAGCTACTTTTGAAGAGAGATGGGAACAAATCATCTTTTTGTACTTTTGGGTACTTTTATGTGGAATTATTATGCTTATGGTTTGAATGGTTATGACTCTGCAGAGGTTTGGTGGCAAAGGAGGATGGAGGCTTTTATTGAAAATGAGGAAGGTGTGGAGAGGTCCTAAGAAGTCCCTCGTACCCTTCTGGAGACTTCCATTGTGATCAAACTTCGAAAAATCACTCACATGAACTTTTACAAGAGGTTATAGGGGATCTACAGGAGGAGGCCAAAAGTGGCTTTTTGAGGTTTTGAGGTGGCAAAATGGTGGGAAAAGGGAAATGAAGGCTTGATGAAGGTGTTGAAGTGTCTAGGACTCTGTCAATGAAGATCAGGAATGGAAGAGATGGTTGGATTTGTTCAAAGGGGAAGAAAGCAACTTTGTACAAAAACGTAGAAATTAGGGCAGATTGGTGAAATGAGGCGAATGAGTGGGGAAATATTGAGAGATAAACTGGGACAGGCTTTTCTATGGAGGAATGATAAGCTGGAGTGTTCTACGAGTGAGCTACACACTTACTTCCCAAAACTAACCTAAGCAAGAACCAAAAAAACAGAGTTAGTCTATTTTGACCTAAAATCTAACCTAAAAGCAGAGAAGTGTTGAACGAAGCTTTATGAACAAAAAACTATGTGAGAAAACCATGGTAAATGAGCATTAAATGATCTAAGAATGTCAATCCAAACTAATATCAACTTCTCCAACTCGAAATATCACACTTACAATTGCATGAAGGGCAAAAACAGTGTTTTTGGTGGCAGCAATAGTGCCTTGACCTCAAATAATGGTCCCAAGGAGGGAGAAAGGAGGCCAAGGCCTGCTGGTAGACTTTTTGGATCTTTCTCTATTACTACATCAAACTACTTAAACAACTTGAAGTAAGAACAACTATTTTAACCATCAAAAGCAACCTATTTTACCAAAGAAAGATTTAACCTAAACAACAGAAATTATCCTATGAATGCAAGCAAAAACATATAAATACACAAAGGAGGTGTTGGGAAACTTGGGTTGGGCCCTAACCGAAGAGCTTTAACCATCTAGAAAAAAAACAGTGCTGGTTCAAAACTAGATTTGTCTTCATTGATCAAAAAATAGTTGTTACATCACAAAATTGTCTTCAAAAAGAGCTAAAAAAAGAGCTGAGTACAAGGCTGCACAAAAGTGAAAAAATAGACTATCAAATCGCTAACCTACTGAGGCTTGAAGCCTTCTTATTTATACAAGTGAGAACCCCCAACAGTCCTCCTAACCTTAAGGAACTCGGCTGCCTAAAACTGGAGATAATAGCAGCCCTACTTGACTTGCTCGGCTGCCCCTTGGAATCATCGATGTGGTGGCCTTTGCACTCCGAGCTACTAATGGAGAACTGAAGGAAGGGGTGATTAATGAAGGAGACACCCCTTCTATAAGTTCTCAACCCTGTTTCCTTGAATTTGGTTGCCATTCTACTCATAAATGCCTGGTCCTTGTCCAAAAATTGTCCAAAAATCTACAATAAGCACTCATTAGACTATGTGGCAAAGTGATTATCCCCATTCACTCAATTGACATAAGTATATTCAAAAACATGCACAAAACTATTGAGAATGGTGGATTAAATGAAAATAATAGGCAGAATGAGCCCATATAGTTACCCATTTCTGGGGCTCATCATCACCCCTTGCCAAATGGGTTGCTCACCCTCTGAGCAACTAATTCAGTTTTTCATCTTTAATAGCTTTAATAGCTTCCCTGACATCCCAAGCCTCTGATGTTATATCCTCTTCTTTTTCATGATAACTTGATTTTCTGTCCACTTTCTCCCAATGTTTTTGTTCTTCCTCCTCTTTAACCCCTTCCAATAGTCCTAGTAGTAGTGGAGGACTGAACTTAAGGCCAATCCAATTGGCTTTCAAGGTTTGCATTAATTTTTTATATAGGGGCACTCTCATCATAGCCACCCTCATTCTAGTTGGGGAGTGATACTCCTTGATCTTTAGGCTATTTGACAAGGTATTCCACCTTCTCATGAATGCATGAAGGCAGTTATCACCAAATAGTCTCTCCATATATTCAAAATGAGCAAGAGCCTGTGCTTGTCTGTCAACATAATCACGGAGAACTTGAGGATTGTCTGCAAGATGTTGATGGGCATAAATGAGAGCTAAGGGGTTTTATGATTCTCCCCTTATCATGAGGGGTTCACTTAGCTCCTTTGTCATGATCCTCTGAATTTCCACTACCCTCTTATCTTCATGGCTTAACCGAGAAGCCATAGCCATGAGCTGTAGGTCTCCTAGTGTAGCATTTGGATCCCATAAGTTCATTTCTGGTAGTGCCATGTTATGGAGGTAAAATTCTACTAATTTGACTTTATCCTCAGATGAACTATTATCACACAAATGCATAAACTGATCATAATTTTGGAATGGTATTGTGCCCCTCTAGGTCAATGTTTTGATCTAGAATTGGAGAAATTGGTCTTTTAGATATAGTGCGTAGGATCTAGATAGTTTTCTACACTACAAGGCCTTGATTGCCTAGCTGGCCATGCAGGCCATCTAGGCTTCCTTTTCCTGCAACTGTTGTTTCAAAATCAAAACTTCAGTTGCTACCTAAGATTATTTTTCCTGCTTTTGTTTCATTATCATTTCCACATCGGTTTGTGGCTCTTCCTCTTGCTGTTGTTTCTCTACTACTTCATTATCTGCTAGGGGACCTTCTTGTTGTTTTTTTCCTTCCAAAATTGGCAACTTGTCTCCCTCTTGAGTTTCCTGTTGCTGTAACTGCTTTTTCAGCAGTTCATTTTCTTCCTATAGTTGGGCTCTTCTAATGCTCTCTATGTGCCTTACCATGCCCAACTCCCTTCTCAGCTCTATCAACTTGTCTTCCAGGTGCCCTATGTCTCCAACTCCTTTAGATTTAGTGATCTGCATCCAGGTGTGGTTTCTGACCCTTTCCTTTTCTAATTCAAAGAAAAGATGCACAATGAATTTCTGTGGGATGATCTTCCCACCTTATAGAAGATTGTAATATGAGCCTAAATTAGGCTAACAGCTTGGCTCAGGTATTTCTTTTGCCTTACCTTCCTCTTGTGACTGTTTTGCTGACTTCTTTTCCAATTGTTCAGTTTCTTTCAGCTTGGCCAAAGTCTCCTGTAGAGAAGTTTGGGCTTCCAGTAGGACTGCCTTGGAGTCCCTCAATTCGATTCTTTCCTTCTAGGTGGAGGTTTTGGGACTCCCTCTCTTATAGGTGATAGAGATTTTGGAGGGAGATTCTTCCTTTTTCTCAGTAGGTGCATCCTCAATGATTATGGGTTCTTTTGATGGTGGCTAAGGCTTGGGTACTTTAATCCTGGTGCTCCTCTGGGCTTTGAAATACATCGATGTCTATCTTTTTCTCTAGCCCTTTTGCTTAGTTGGAGTGCTCAATGCAAAAATCATAGTTGCTGCTTCCCTTGCCAGTGTTTCAGGGGATGTTTCTTCCTGTCATTCTTCTCCTTCATCTCCTACAGTTTTTCCTGTGTCTGTTGTTTTTATTTTTGTCTCTTCTGCCTCTGGTGGTGTTTCTTTCTTATCTTGCTGAGTCCCTGCCTCTTTTGTAGCAGTCTTTTTCTGAGCTTTCTTGGGTTTTTCTTCTCAGCCTTTGTCCTCTTCCTCTTCTCTATTTTTGAGGCTGTTTTCTTTTCTGCCTTAGGCTCAACAATTTTCTCCTCTTATTTCTTCTTTTCCTCTGTTTCTTCTTTTGTTTGAACATGTTGTGCCTCCTCATGAATTTCCATCTCAATTTTCCCTTTCTGCTCCTCCTCCTCACTTCTAGATGGGCTAATGTCCTCAGTCAATTTTTTTTATGTTATCTTCTCTAGACATATTCCTGAAAATTTCCCAAGCTATTGGGATGGTGTATGTGTGTAGGGCATCTTCCACCAATAATTTAATGAGACCATGGTGGTCCAGCTGGTCTGGAACCCCTACATTCAACTTGGTGCCACATTTTATCAAATACTAGAGGAGGAAATATGGGAGACTGAGTTTCCTAGCTGCCGGTAGGTCCATCCCATATCTCAATTCATGCAATAACCTGAAGTGATATCCATAAACTATATTGAATCTTACTTCACAAGTGATGTATTTCATGATTTGGTAGATGAATTCACTCCATGGAGGAGGTAATCTTGTCCTTCTAACCCCATTCTTATCCTCTAGAGGATGTTCATCAAGATGAAAGAATGTCTTTTTAGCAACTTGTCCGAACGGTTTTTCCTCTTTGCTCCAGGGGAGCCCAAGTGGAAGACCTATGATTCTACTGATAAAATCTAGTGTAAGCTCTAGGGTCAGACCCCTGAAACTAATTGTAGCATGTGTTTTCGATTGGGGTCTTAAGGACATAAAAAATTATTCAATCACCTTCTCATCATGTCCATGAATTCTCTCAAAGAAAGACATCCAATTTTCCCTGGTGAAGAGAGCCACCACCTCAGGGTGCTCATGCAATTTGTTGGAGTTCAAAGGCTCCTTTCTCATAAAACCTCCTGGCATGGTGTTTAGTGGTTTCTGAAAGTGCTCAGGTGAGAAAAAAGACAACAATTTCCAAAACCAGAAAGAGAGGGACAATTGAGCTTTGTTTTTTCTGAAACTGTAGGAGGAATTTCCCATGTGCTTCTTCTTTACAACATAAATTTTCAATTCTTCCCTCTTCAAACTATTCTTAACCTGAATTTTCTTCTCGGTTTCTGAAAACAATAATCAAGACTTTGACAGAACATAGAAGATATAATGAGTGTTTTTTCTTCAGAGAGTAGATAGACTTGTAAATTCATTTTTTACAGGCTTGATTTCTATAGTTGCATCGCTTTTTTTAGAAGAATGTGAGGAAGAAAAAGACAGATTTTGATTTTGCATCGGAGTCTGTGCTGATGAAATAATTTGAACGGTGTCGTTCTCTTTCTCTTCAGTGACGGTATCATTCGAAGATGAACACTTTGAAGGCAATACCGGGTCAACTGTCATATCGACCCTTTGACTTTCGTCTGGTATGGATTCAGAGGGTTCATTTTCAATGATAGGTGCCTCGGCTGACCACTATGTCGGGCCAGCCGGATTTTGAACCGGTGGAGGGCTTGGCAAGAGTTTTGGATATCCAGGAGGAAGTCGTAGCGGTGAGACTGGACGATTATCCAAAACTCTTTTAGCCTCTTCAAGGAAGGGACAATGGTGGATGGTGTGATTGCCTTCACACAACTTACAAGGAAGTTTAGGATTCCTTTTTTGTCCATGTGCTTCACTTTCACTAGTTGATGGTGAACATTCAACGTGATCGCCAAAGGTTGATGCTACCGGATTGTGCAAATGAGGAGAGCAGTCCCTTAAGATCCGAGGGATGCAAGGACAATCTTGGTGATAGTGGTCTCCATTGCAAATGACGCAAGGAGATTTAGGTTTTGACTATGCGGTGTGTGAATTTTTGCTAGACGATACTTGTTTTTTCCCTTTCAATTTTGGTTCCTTTTTCTTCTTTTCCTTTTTCTCTTTCTGTTTCTTCTTCTTCTCAGTTACTTGACTTTTAGCTTTATCGGCTTTATCAAGCGAAGAGGAAGGAGGAGAGGGATAATTAGATGAAGTAGAAGGTTGGGAGACAACTCTAGTGTCGTCCAGTTGCTGATTACACTGTTAAGGAATTATGGGATTCTGAACAACAGAGGTAGAGAAGAGCCAAACCGGCAAACCAATTGTCAATCCTGGAAGTGACAAAGTGACCATATGGGGTGGACCAACATCTCCCCAAGAGGAGAAGGGACTAGGGTTTCCTTCACGGGGAAATCCTTGGTCAGTAGACTCCATTTTGTCAACCTGAAGATCAGCGGGGGAATTTGTGACGTTATTCCGATTTAAAATAAATTTTTAGACGCTTGGACACAACTTGTTTTTTCAATTTTAAAGAGTCGAGAAAAAACAAAATATGACTCTAGTCGCCTTCAATTTTTATTGAGCCTGAAGTGACAAGCGCTCATAGGACCTTTTCCTTTAAGGAGTCTGAAAAGGAGAAAAATGGACTTCTCTGGAGATCTAGGCAGAGAGGATTACCAAACCAATCGTAAAACTGCAGAATACTTTTTACGGTACGACAGTCAATCTTCCCGAATGCTGTGTTTAGTGCATTACGATCGATAGGGCGGCAAACACGGCTTCCTAAGGATAAAGGATGTAGCCTATTGTGGTCTCCCAATATATACGCGACAGTACGTGGGAGCACAAGTCCGTACTGGCACTTGCCGTCTCAGAGTGGAGGAATCACCCAATCAACACTGAAAGCAACAATTACCAGGCTTTACAACGCTGGAATACGTCTCTAGCCTAGAGCTCTAGATGTTGTGCGTTAAGTTCCAAAGCGTTGTTAGATTCATTGAATTTATTTTAAGTTGATCTTGCTTAACAGTTTGCCTTTCAGGTTCACCACGTGATGTATGTATAATTCCTAAAATGCAGTCTAACATGATAAACAAACGTTTTATCTTCTTTCAGCAATGAAAATCCTAGCTACTAAAGGGAAGAAATTCAAGCATCTTTTCTTCATAGAGCACAGGGCACACGCTAAAATGCACAGTCCTAAATCAAGCCAAGCATTCAAAATGCAAATGCACATGCATGTATTTGTTTTTCAGCTCTCTTAATGTGTGAATGATGTTAAGAAACCTATGTGAAAAACTAAATTACTTTTAAAGCGATAGTACTCAACAAAATTCTTTTTCAAAACAAAGTGAAAGCAAGAGAGACACTTTGCGATTTTGAAATGGAAATTGCTTTTCAACACTTTAAAACTAATAATTAAAATCCTATGCAACAGTAACTGTATAATCGACTATCCAACTATGGAATTGCTTTCTAAAACTGAAAACGATAGCTACGACACTTTCAGATCTAGAGATGACAGTTCGACTATGCTACTTTTTGCAAAAGAGAACTAAAAAGACGCACAATACATAAAAAACATTTATAGTTCTTTGCACTAAGGAGGCGGAATAATGCAAGAGAAGGGGGTTTTCACAGAAGTACACTGATTACAGAGAGTAAAACTCTTGAATAAGACTGAAAACAGTGAGAAAAATCCATAGTTGGAGGGTAAAGTCAATCCTCCCTGACCATCGCACCTGTTACATAGTGAACTCAGTTCAGGAAGTGCGATGCATACAGGCTGCCTTGAAGGCAGGGTGCGATGGTAGCAGTGCAAGACTTTGAACAAGATTTTACTCACAGTTTGCAATCTAGTTCAGGTGTTTACGCTGAATAAGTAAAGATCAGTGTATGTAAAACACAGGGGTGATCTAAGAGGTTATAGAGCCACCACTTAGGGCAATTAGATTGCTTGCAGATCTATTGTTTAATTCATAAAGAAAACAAGGAGATTGACTGAAGCATCATTGATCTACTTTGCATTTGTATGAAAAATGTAGTTCTAAGGCTAGCTAGCTTGACTTCAGGCTCTGTCTGTATATTTATGAAAGAAACAAGGATAGATAAGCTAACAAGTAATCTAGTCGCTCCCCAGCGAAGTCGCCATTTTGTTATAAGGGAATAATGTCCACTCGGATGCTGCTATTCCCACTAAGATGGGTGGCTATCTTAGGAACAAACAATCAAAGTCTACTATTGATTCCTTTTATGAAAATAGATGAGAGGAGAACTAAGAGGGCCAACCTGAGTCTTGCGCTCGATTTCCTCTCTTTCTTGATAGAGTTTTGACGCTTCTTCTTTTTCTGCCCAACTTCAAAAGGACTTGTGGAATTATAGAAACATACTACTATGCAAGAAATAAGGATCTAAATTCATAAATAATGCAGGATCAGATGTGCATTAACCATATACATGCATATATAAACAAGTACACAATAATATGGAAGGAAATAAGAATAGCTTTATTCAGATGAAAAGTAGCAAGAATATTACAACCATGTGTTCTGACCCAGCATCATCCTCCAGCTAAGAAGCCCTTCTTCACCTCAAGCAAAGCTAGATCACCCAACATGTGAATGTACACCAGATACCAACAACACTTCTCTATAAGATACAAAATTCCAGCCTCTGGATCTCTGTGATGAGGGATCCATATATAGATGATTACAGAGAGGTGAGTCATCTTTTTGGATCTTGATTAGTGTCTTCTCTCTCATAGTTCATGTTTCCACTTGGAGAATGATGATCTATTACTCATCCCTGGTCGAAAATGGAGTGGCAAGTGTCAGAGGGGGAGCTTCTGGAAGATTCCGTGATCATCCACCTCGCATTTTTGTCCCTGCCATTTGTCCATTCCCGACCATCACACCCTACAGAGGAGAAAATCAGTATGCATCGCACCTTGTACATTGGGAAGGTGATATCCATCGCACCCTCTGCATTGAGCTTTCAATATGGTCCAGTTTTGACCATTTATGAGCAGTTTTCAGTGGATAATTTCTGGGAGATGATGTAATCAGTTGACCTTGTTCCTTTAGGCAGTGAAGCAACACTTTTAGGGACTTAGGAGCCCTCAGTTTATGGACATTTATGATTGGGGTTGAAGTGCCCAAAAATGTCTATAACAAGGGGAGACAAAACTTAGGCTAAAGGGTATTTATGGGTTTTTTAGGCGTTTTTTCAGGAAAAGTGAAAGGGCAGAGTTTAGTTAAATAAAGCGGAGGGGGGAATAAAAGTTAGGATAAGGGGTATTTATGGATTTTTAGGGAAATTAAAAGGGGAAAGTAAATTTTTCAAAGGAAAAGGGTTACATAGTAGGAAAAAGGAGTTTTTGGATAGGGGAATGGGCTTTAGAGGGTAATTGGCTAGGAAAATGTGTGAAACCAAGGGGCAAGGTGAAAATCAAGGGAAAGGGTATTTTTTAGGAAATGATGGGATAATGAGGAAATTAGTAAGTAGATAGTGGGGGATGAAATGAAATGAGGGGAAGTTAACAAAATCAACTTGTGAACATGTTTTCACTTTCAGAACTGCTCCTACACACTGAAACATTGGATTAAGCATGATAAATGTGCTTATGCTTCAATCAACTTTTTACTTCTACAACCTTTCTCCTACCTACCCTTTACTTATTCTAACATTTTTCCTTCACTTAATTGGGTGCATTTAGGCTAGTAGAGCCTTTTCTTTCCTTTTTCTTTTGAAAATAAAACTATCTATTTCTAACCTTATAACATCCAAGGGCTCAAATTAAACTGATGAGGTCCTTATTATTCTCTACGTAACTATTGATCTGCCAAGATTAAACAGTTTGGCTAGATCTTTATTCTCTATCTATAAACAAGAAATTAAAGCATGAACTAGTCAATATTGAACTATTTGACTATCATGGGTTGTGGCATTTATGACAAGCTGCACACAACCATTATTTATCATAATAAAGTAAAAAGTAGTGGCACTTGTGTTGGCATTATGACACATATGTTGTACTTGATGGTAACCCACTCATCTCAGATGATAAATTATAGTGCAGCAAAGTTATTTTCTGGTTCATGGACTTTCATGCAGAGAAACGTTCACGCACTTTCATGCAGAGAAAAGTTCACGCACTTTCATGCAGAGAAAAGTTCACGCACTTTCATGCAGAAAAAATTTCCTTTCATGAAGAGAAACATTCACGCACTTTCATGCAGAGAAAAGCACATGCACATGGGAAATATTATGGTTGGTTCATGGTATTAGTCTGATCATTTTTTATCCTACGGTTTTGGTCCGTGGTATTTAGTCCTTGGTATTTGAACCTATGGTTTTGGGCCATGGTATCTCATCATAAGTGTTGATCCCAAGTATTGGGTCCATGGTATTGAATTGTTATGGTTTTGGACCATGGTATTGAGTAAGGCCTAAAACTATAAAAGGAGAAGAAGATCATTAGGCAAATGCATGGAAAAAGACTTGAATATTTGATGTAGTATGAGATCTAGTATGCAAGATCTGGGTTATGATGCATTGCCTGATCTGAGCTAAGGAGGGATCTCACCGGTTGATGGAGAACAAGATCTAAGGATAGATCGGGATCAAATGGTTTGAAATGAATCATATTTATATGGTTTGATCATGGATAGACTAGATCTGAATTATTGATGCATGTTTTATTGTACGCATGTTATGATTTGGGTATGACTGATGTTTGAAACAGCTGCAAAGTCATGATTGAATATGTATAGATCTGTAAACGGGTTTGATTTATCGTAGTAGCGTATACATAATGAAGTATGATGTTTGAAGTTGCAGTTGGGTTTGATTGTTATTGCAGAGTTCTGTGATCTTCTCTGTGTTCTGGTGACTGTGTTGTTGGCAGGGTTTCAGTGTTTCAGTGATTCAGAAATTGATGATGCTAGTATTTATTGTTTTGTGCTTCAATGATATTGATGGGTCCAGTATGAAAATTGGATGAAATGTGTCCTTCAGATTATAGTGTTGTCCTTCAGGAGTATCCAGTCTGAAAATGTATGAAACGTGGTACCTGGAGGAAGAAAGAGAAAGTTGTTGCCTTCTGTAGGTCAGCACCTACGTACTAGTACATCAGCTAGTACAAGAGCTAAGGGGGTGGTAGCTCCCTTCCAGTAGCAGCTGGAGAATGAGCAAAGGTTGGAGCATTTCAGTAGGCCAGCACCTACGTACTAGTAAGTGGATTGGCTAGTACAATAGCTAAGGGGTTTGTATCTCCCTTCTAGGAGAGTCTGGAGAACGAGAGAAGGTTGTAGCCTTCTACAGGTAGAAGCCTGCGTACTGGTATAAGACTACACCAGTACAGAACTATTGTAAAAGAATTTTCTTATTAAAAGAAGATAGAGACGACTTGTAGCAGGTGGCTTTCACCCACATTGAGTTTCCACCTTATATCATGGTGTTCATGTGTGCTTCTTGTGTGTGATGATCTGTTCTGTTTTACTGCACCTACTTACTATACATATGGATAAAGAAGCTTTGATGCACTAACTAAAGATCAACATTTAATGGATTAATTGAATCATAAGTATTCTAGATATATGCTAGTTACATTAGACACAGTTGTGTATACACGCGGGTTCCCTTAATTGAAGTAGCGTATATGTATCTAAGTATGGAAATGAAAAAGTTTTATTGATTTGATAATAATGATTCACCCCCCCTCTCAGTATTATTTCCAACAATTGGTATCAGAGTAGGTCCTTTGGTAGAAGCTTGATCGCTTGAAGGAGATCTGTGGAACAATGGGAAAGAAGCTTAAGAAGAAAGCACCTAAGAAGAAGAAGACATCCCAGAAGAACTATGACAGTGAGAGTATCGATTGGGGAATATGCAGAAGAAGAACTTCAGATTCAGAATCACTTCATAATGAAGATGAATAAGAACTATCAGGTATGAATTTGTTATCCTCGGGTGATCTTGTTATCTATCCATTCGAAGATGATGAAAGTGATAGTGAAACAACTGAATATGCTCTTATGGGTGAGCAAGAAAGATATCAAATAGAGGCAGAATTTAATAGGCTCATAGACAAAATTAGAGATCAACAAGATCTATTGAACAAAAGGGAATGTGCCTTCAAAGAAGAATCTACCAAACTAAAATCTCAACTAGAGGAGGGAAATGACGTAAGGAAGTTATTCAAGGAAAAATTTCAAAAGTTGCAAGATGAATTGACATCATTAAGAAATGAAGTCAATGAAAGGAGCACAATCATCAAGAAACTCAGAGATAGATCCAATTATTATGAAAGGCTTGAAGCTACAATCCGCTCACTAAAGGAAGATCTTAAAGAATCAAAGAAGCAGAATAAAGGACTACTCCAAGTTATTGAAAAACAAGAGAACGAAGTTCTTGAATTAAGACATCAGTTGGAAGAAGGAAGGAAAGCTGAGGAGAACATAAAGAAGCAGTATCATGAAAAGGAAGAGCATCTTCAGATTGAGGTAAATATTATAAATGATAAATTTGAAGAAACAGATAAGCTCTTAAGATTTCAAGATAGTACTAAGATATTGGATGATATTTTTAGTAGTCAAAGGTCTCTTGCTATCAAAATTGGTCTTGGTTTTCATGAATCTGTTTAAGAAGAATCTAGTTCACAAAGTAAGACAAGGGAATCTAATGCAAAATCTGAAATGCTCAACAAGGAGATGAGAGGTCAACACCATCAACAGCTAAGGAAAGAAATTCTTCAAAGAAAATATTTTACTCCTCCAATGAATAAGGTTCAATGTTATGTATGCCATAATCTTGGACATGTTGCAGCCAGATGCAGAAGAAGAGTGGTTCAAGACCATCATGTAGAAAGATCATCACATTCCAGGTACTTTAATGGATACTATTTTTCTTGCAATATGTTTGGTCACAAAGTTGCTGATTGCTACAAGAGGAATATGAAACATATGAGATGGTATGCATGTAACAAGCTTGGACATATAACAAAGGAATGCAGGAAGAAGGTACAGTCACCACACCAAAAGGAGAAAACATCATCTCACTTGAAGATTTGGAAGAAGAAGGAAGTACAGTCAGAAAGATGTGGCACTACACCATATACAGACATAACAAACTCAGGGGGAGCTGAAAGTGTAAAACTTCAGTGTCCTAAATCTCATACACAAGTTGCATAAAGGGAAGTCATGTATATACGCGAGTTAGACACTGAACAGTTGCGTATACATCAGTATGATGAAAAGCAGAAGGGACAGGCTCAGAAAAAGGGTCTGATATGATTCAGTCCATTATTTGCTCTATTTGATAATGGTTACAATCTGCTGATGATGTGTGGAAATGTCTTGAAGTGTTTTGATCCTAACTTGTTGATGATGATGCCTTGATACTTCTTGCTGATATGTGCATGATAAGATCTGATAGTTGGCACAGGTTCAGGGGGAGCATATGCCTTTAATAATGCATTGTTGGCATTATGGTTAGTAGTCCTTGGTGATGATGCTTATATGGCTAAATGATATATTGTGCTATGATATGGTATGAGTTATCCATGAAAAATCTCATATGATTCTTGAGGTTACATAGTTGATGTTCAGATCAGATTTGTGGTTGATTCTCTAATAATGCATATATGGTGTTTACATGGTGATCTTCATAAGGATAAGGAGAAGTACAAAGCTTGAATACACATCTTCTTTACTTGATGATGAGTTACTCATATGCTGCTGTCATCATAGGCATAAAGATCATATAATAAAGTTATGATGCATGATTCCTATAGTTCTTGGCGCTCACATGGATTAATGTTGTTGATGATACCAAGAAGTCTTGATACATAGTGTTGAATACATGGATGATTAGTCAAAGTTGCATTATTGGAGACATGATGATGATGAGTTCCTACCTATATGTTGATAGGTCGATACTTACATATGTTGATGGATGCAGATGTTCCCAAAGTGATGCTACTTGGATCATGCAGATCTTGATGATGAGATGACTATGGCATTATACACATATGATATAATGTGAATGATTTTATGATGATGTTCAAAAGGATGAGTTGATATCTATATGCAGGCATACCTTATTATAAGACATTTATAGGTTGCTGACCTGGAAGTGGTTGTATGCATGTTTCATGAGGGGGATCTGCGTATATACGCCTGTTTCTGTGGATACAATCGCGTATATGATGATTTAAAGGAAATCAGTGGGCCAAACTCAGGTTGAGAAGAGTCTGATATGGGCCTGACAGAGACCATCTGACACAGATGGAACAGGTATAGAGGGAGAACATGATTGCTGGTCTAGATGTTGTAGACATATGCTTATGGAGCTGATCATACATTGTGTATGCCAGTTGTTGATGACTATCATGGTGTTATTTAGACGTTTGGCCTCATCAAGACTCATGATGTAATAGTGTGTCTCTATTTGTTGTAGTCATTTGATGAAATCTCCTATGGTCATATGATGTAATTTCTACCCGCACTATGCATAAGAAGGATGATGAAATATTTCATGTCATGTATTTCTTTTCTTATCAAGGTCATGTAACGCCCTTTCTTGGTTTCCCCACCATGCCTGGGATGAATGATGTTATACTCTTGTATTATCATGTGTAAACTTTTGGTATATCCCCACTTTGATGGGAGATGGATGTATGTATGAGTCTTTGGTGATAGGAAGGTCATTTATGATGTATAGAGTCATGTTCTTATTGTAGAACATCTTTTTGGAGATCTTGCCTATAGTCAGGGGGGGCATGAACATCACACTTCAGCAATGCAAAGACTTAGCATGTACTCAAGGGGAGCATGGACAGATTGGTACACCTTGGCATATACATAGGGGGAGCTCATTCAAAAATTTCAGCAGGCACTCAGGGGGAGTATGGTAGTCCGCCTCTTTGCCCTTGATGTCAAACGGGGAGAGTGATTGGTTGTTGTTGCCATCAAGTCCAAAGGGGAATATTGTTGGCATTATGATACATATGTTGTACTTGATGGTAACCCACTCATCTCAGATGATAAATTATAGTGCAGCAAAGTTATTTTCTGGTTCACGGACTTTCATGCAGAGAAACTTTCACGCACTTTCATGCAGAGAAAAGTTCCTTTCATGCAGAGAAAAGGTCACGCACTTTCATGCAGAGAAAATTTCACGCACTTTCATGTAGAGAAAAGTTCCTTTCATGAAGAGAAAAGTTCACGCACTTTCATGCAGAGAAAAGTTCCTTTCATGTAGAGAAAAGTTCACGCATTTTCATGCAGAGAAAAGTTCCTTTCATGCAGAGAAAATTTCATGCACTTTCATGCAGAGAAAAGTTCACGCACTTTCATGCAGAGAAAAGCACACACACATGGGAAATCTTATGG
>APFE031587635.1:39082-57222 GCA_000404065.3 Pinus taeda | reverse complement strand
TTTTTCCTTTTGATTTTCTCTCTAACCTAACATTTTATTTTTGCCTTCATTTTTTAGGGCGTATATTCTAACATTGTCTTTGGTATGGACATATTTATCAAAATATTTCCTAACATTTTTATTCAGTATTCTTTTTGTCCATGTCCTAGTTTAACATTTTTTGAAAAATATTTTCATTTTTTGGACTAATTTATTCTAACTTACCAAAACAAAAAATGCTACAATATTGGCTCCATCCGGGGACTACTTTCTCTTGTACAATGCAGAGAACCTGCAGATCGATGTGCCTTCTCCTCGGTCTATGGAGTCTTTTGCTGTAAAAAATCACACGAATGACTTGAAAATGAAAAGAAATTGGAGTTTTTACAATGGTAGTAATGAAATCTACTTCAACTTCTTAGTCTAAATGTAATGTTTGAGAAACCTTCCATTTACAAGATAAAAGGAATATAGCCCCTCAAGGTTTTGTAACAAAAAAGTGTTGTTTCCCTTCATTCAACAATTGCTAAAGGTCCAAACCATAGGTTGTCAAACTTGCCATGTTTTCTCTTTTCTTCTCTCCTAGAATCCCATCTTAGAACTAGATCACCTTCCTTGTGGTCCCTTTCCCTATCTCTTCTATGAAATAGGCTCTTCATCTTCTTCTGATACTTTTTCAATTTGTATTGAACTTCATCTCTTTTTTCATTTAGTTCAATAATCTGATTTATTCTCCTTGAAAAATCATCAGGCTCATCTACTGAATCCTGCAGGAATTTTAAAACAGGGAAGGCTAAATTGGTAGGGAAGATTGCATCTTTCCCATAAACTAACTAGAAATCAGATTTTCCAATAGATCTCTTTAGAGTAATTTTTTTTTCCCATACTGCATAAATTAAATGAGAGTCCCAGTTCTTTTTATGATCTGCTAGAGTCTTTTTTATTACCTTTACTAGACTTACATTTGAGGATTCTGCAAGGACATTACCTTGTGGGTAATATGGAGTTGAATGATGTAATAGAATCTAATATTTATGGAAAAACTCAATCATTTTAACACTAGAAAAAGTTGTTGCATTATCAATGACAATTTGAGTTGGGCAACCAAATCTAGATAAGATGTTCTCTTCAATAAATTGAATTACTATTGAATCAGTAGCATTTCTCACTGGAATTGTTTCCACCCATTTAGTGAAGTAGTCTGTTGTAGTGAGGATCCATATATGCTAATTACTTGAAGTGGGATGAATCTCTCCAACAAAATATAATCCCCATTGGATAAAAGGTTCTAAGAATATTGATGGAACTAGTGGAAGAGCTGTTAATTTTTGCTGACCAGCAAACATTTGACAAGGAACACAACCTATGACCTTTGCTCCTACTTGTAAGAAAAATGTTGGCCAATTGAATCCTCCCCTTAATATCTTATATGTTGTTGCTCTCCAAGCATAATGTCCTCCACAAAATCCTCTATGAAATTGGTCAACGATTCCTTTAGTTTATGATTCTGTTAAACATTAATAACAAAATATCTAGTGGGTCTTTCTAGTACAAATTTGCATTTATGATGCAATACTTGATTGCTTTCAGTTTGAGAGTTTTACATTGCCTTTTGGAGAATGATGCTAGAAATTCAAAATGGATCAAGAAATTTACAATGTCTTCGTACCAATCTGACAACATAAATTTGTCATCAATGTATAATTGGAGGATCTGATCTGAAGGTAATAGTTCTTATGGATTCTTTTCTTTGGGATGAAGGGAAAGTTCTTGTGGATCTCCTCTTTAGGATGAAGGGAAGGTTCTTATGGATTTTCCTCTTCAGGATGAAGGGAAGGTTCTTGTGGATTGTCCCCTTCTGCAAGGACAGAAGGTTCTTGTGTATTCTTTTTATCTGAAGTTTGAGAAGGTTCTTGTGGATTCTTCCCTTGTATCTCTAAAACAGAAATGATTCTGAGCACTTTACAGTTGGATTCAACTAGAAGCTTAGCTAACCCTTCGCCTTTTACTAGCTTTGTAGTTTTGATAGTTAGATCAAACTCCAGTATTTGAGTGATCCATCTACCTCCCTTTCCATCAGTGTCTAGTTGAGTTGAAATGATTTTCAGAGCATTGTTAGGAACATAAGCAGTAATAGGATAATGTAGGACATACATCGTAAATGATTTCAAGACTTGAGTAAGGGCATAGGTTTGATTCTCAATTATGTCATACTTAAGCTCCACATCTCTCATAACCTTACTGAAAAGGCTATGGGTTGGTCATGGGTGTTGAAAATAACAAAAAGAAATGCTAAATATAGAAGTGCTAAATTAGTACTGCTATAAATAGCATTTCGGGATACTTTCCTATTTTAGTTAGTCCCTGAACTAAAATAGAGAAGTAAAAATTCGAATTTGATCTTAGCAACTGTTTGTAAACTAATTAATTAATTCATCTTGAGTTAATTAGTTGTATAAAATCAAACATGAAGTCTTTGTGGGGACATGCAACAATTTCTCCATTGATTGAGGAATTTATCCATCAGTTAAAGAGATAAGGATGAGTTGTAATTAGTTCGCTTAGTTAACTGAGTCAATTCTAGTTAGATTAGTTCAAACAATTTGTTAAATTAATTGTGAGTTTAGTTAGTTAATGCATGCATGCATGTAACTGCTGCACTTCAGATAACTGAATATTCTCTCATAAATAACTCATGCATGTCAGTTTAGATAGAGACCCAGTTGAGATCAGATGGAGGGACAGTGTACTATCAGTTGCAGGAATATTCCATTGTGAATATCCCTTACCTGCAGAAGGAATTCATTCCTTGGAGATTGTGTAGTTACTTCTTCAGTTTAGTGAGTGTGTGATTAGGCCAATCACACAAGTGGCATCACTGGACCCCAAGAAAAACTACGCAAGGAAATAGGAGGCATGGAGGGCTAAGGAAAGGCATATCTCTTGTCTACTCAGTCTGTGAGGTGCATTGTTTAATTGCAAAGAGAGCATGATAGCTTGTGAGCTGATTCTTTTTGTAACTTGAACATATTTCGACTTGTATGATAATACAGAGATTGGGGTTTTACATTGAGGCTTTCCCTAGGTTATTCTTCTATGTTCATGTGTGTTTGAATTCTCTTCATCTGTTATATGTGTTCTAATTGATCTTGCTAATATTCGATTAAGCTTCCGCAAAGTTTGATGTAGAAGTAGATCTTGTATTTTTCTTTAGTATATTGCATAATCTGTTGATCTATAGTGGGAATCTCTACATGGTATTAGAGAAAAGATGATAAAAGTGAAGAACAGTATACAAGAAGGGAGAAGTTAGAAGTTTGAGGTTCCTGAATATAGAAATCGAGTTCTTATCACATCTCAATTTCACCAATGGCGTTCAATGGTTTAAGACTCGAGTCTCGAATTATATAGCCTATAAAGATCGCATGGAAGCAGTATTAGAGGATAATGGTCTAAAGGACTTCATTAATCAAGAAGTACCCAAGCCGACTGAGGCTACAGAGTTGGAGGAATGGAAGAAATGTGTGGCTAGAGCAAGGAGAAACCTTCTAGAGGGAGTTTGAGACCACATAGTTTTTGATGTGGAAAACATTGAAAGATATATATTAGAATAGCAGCAATCAGAGGAAGCTGACATTGAAAGACAAGCTTCGGAAAAACAAGTGTAAAAAGGGTGACATGATCTCTACATATCTGAACAAGCTCATCACCTGCACGGATGAGCTTGGAAGTGTAGGGATCATGATAGCCGATGATGAGATAGTGAGTCTTGCACTCCTCGATCTTCCTAAGAGCTGGCATAGCTACCAAGACTCAGTTAACAGGAGAAAAATTTCCAGATTGGGAATGACTTTGGTCGGATTTGATATAGGAGGAGATAAGAAGAAGCACCAGAGATGGATCCTCATCAAAGCAAGATGATGAGGAAAATCTAGCCTTAGTGAGTAAGACGAGGAAGGGGAAAGGGAATGCGTCCCATTCCAAATCCAGTTCTTCCCATGGTGGGAAGAATATTGACAAATGGAAAGTGCGATGTGCTTATTGTCATCAAGTGGGTCATTATGCTACGAATTGTCCACATAAGAAATCTAGGAAGGGTTCCTCGAAGGGATCTTATGGTGAGGCACTAGCCTCATAGTTTGAGTTCAATTTCTCTCTTATCGCATGCACGGTTTCATCCATGATGGGATGTGTGTGGTACCTAGACAGTGGAGCTTCATTCAACATTTCAGGTGACAAGAATCTTTTTAGTACCTTGGAGGAGAGGGATCTCCATATGCAGATCGAGATGGGCGATGATGGAAAGTACCGTGTTTTAGGTGAAGGTACGATTGTGTTTTAGAGGGAGCATGGAGCTACTCTCACCCTGAGTGATGTAAAGTATGTACCAGGTCTGAAGAAGAATATTGTGTCTGTCGCTATGCTAGAAGATAAAGGCTATGATGTATTCTTTAGTAAAGGAAAGGTATTCTTGAGGCATATTGGTACTGGACAGACCAAGCGAATCAGGATTCAAGTAAAGAATCTCTACAAGTTGGAGGTAAATGATTGTGCTGCATTGAGTTCCAAAGATGAGATGTTGCAGACCCAAGATGTTGGTGAGCTATGGAATAGAAGACTGGTTGACTTTCACCATGGAGCCTTGAAGATCATGCAGCAAATTTCTACCAGACTACCCAAGGGAAAACTGGAGCAGACGAATACATGCAAAGGTTGTACCTTGCGTAAGTATGAAAAATATTCCTTTTTGGATTGAGACAGTAGAGCTGGAGCAATCCTGGAGTGAGTTCACTCAGATGTTTATGGACCCTTGTCTATAACCTTCACCGCTAAAAAAGGGTACTATGTTATTTTTATTGATGATTTTTCTCATAGATGTTGGATCTACTTTGTGCAAAAGAAGGATCAGACTTATTGAGGTTTTCTGAGTTTAAAGCCTTGGTAGAGAAAGAATCTAGAAAGAAAATAAAAGCCTTGCATATCGACAATGGTGGAGAGTATGTCTCCCAATACTTTAAGGACTTCTGCGCTGCAGAAGAAATTAGACGAAAGTTGACAACACCTTAGAATCCATAGTAGAATGGGGTGGTTGAAAGGAAGAACAGATTGATTGCGGGAGCAACTTGAGTGATGTTGCATGACCAAAACTTGCCATTGCATTTGTGGGTTGAGGCATGCAATATATCAGTATACTTGTAGAAGAGAAGCCTGCACCGTATAGTGGGAATACGGACACCTATGGACACTTTTTCTAGGAAGCGACCAGATGTGAGTCACTTCTGAATCTTTGAATCATCAGTTTACTGTCATGTCACCAAAGATGCCTGGAAGAATTTAGATCCAACAGCTGAGTTGGGAATACTTGTGGGGTACACAGATACACCCCACAACTATCTGGTGTACCTACCTACCAGTCAGAGGAAAATAGTATGCAAGGATCTGAAGTTCAATGAGAAGAAAGCCATGTGAGTATGACTTGAGAGGGAGTTCAAGTTGCATGCAGAGGAGGAAATTTTAGTTCCTAAGGAGGAGAAGCCTCAGATTGATGCAGAGAAGCTACATGCAGAGGATCCGGGAGTGTAGACATCCACTCATGCTGAGACTTCTAGAGATGGGCAGAAACGCTCAAGGGAAGCTGACAGATTGATATTGGATGTGTGGGAGAATGTGGGACAGACATCTTCTGAGTGCAGACAAAGGTGTTCACCCAAGCAGTACACTAGGTACATGGCCCTGGTTGGGGAGTGTGTAGATACCAAACCTTCTTCATTTGAGGAGGCAGTGCAACAACCAGTCTGGGTTGATGCAATGGTAGAGGAGTACAACTCTATCATTCAAAACAGTGTATGGGATGTTGTCCCAAGACTTTAGGACAAGTCAGTGATGTGTTCCAGATGGCTTTACAAGGTAAAGCAGGCAGTTGATGGCAGTGTTAAGAAACATAAGGCAAGGTTTGTTGCCCGAGGTTTCTCACAAGTCGAGGGGATCGAATACGATGACACCTTTGCTCCTATAGCAAGGTGCTCATCTATCATATCGATGTTGGAACTATCAACTCAGATGGGTTGGAAGATCCATCAGATGGATGTGAAGACAACATTCCTTAATGGGAAGATTGAGGAGGAGGTGTACATTTAGTAGCCAGAGCATTTCGAGACCTTCGATCATGAGTCGCATGTGTGCTAACTCAAGAGGGCTTTGAATGGGCTGAAGAAAGCATCCCATGCTTGGTACACTAGGATCAACAACTATTTCACTGGGTTGGGCTTCACAAAGAGTGAAGAAGATGCAAAACTTTACCACATCATGTTAGAAGGTAAGCCATTGATCATTTTTCTTTATGTCGATGATCTGATTTTGACAGGTGATGATCAACTGATTCAGTCTTGCAAGGAGGACCTTGCAAGAGAGTTTGAAATGAAAGACATGGGTCTTATGCACTACTTTCTAGGCATGGAGGTGTGGCAGAAAGATGGTGAAGTATTTGTGTCTCAAAGCAAGTATGCCAACGAGATACTTAGGTGCTTTCACATGGAAAAATGCAAGCCCATGTAAACTCCTCTAGCTAAGAACTGGAGGAAGGAGGATGCTACTTCAGGTGAGGTAGTAGCTGCTAATATTTATCGGTAGCTGGTGGGTTCACTTATTTATCTGGTGAACACATGACTCGACTTATTATTTGCATTGAACCAGTTGAGTCAAGCTATGGTTCAGTCTACCAAGTTGTTTTGGAAGGCGATGAAGCATGTGCTGAGATACCTTAGAGGCACATCTCAGTTCAGATTGTGGTACAGATGGATAGAGGGAGTGAAGTTTTAGGGCTTCACAGATGTGGATTGGGTAGGGAGTCCATCAGATCAGAAGAGCACTTATGGATGAATCTTCAACCTTGGTTCAGTAGCAGTTTCCTGGTACAAAAGGAAATAAAGATTAGTTGCACTTAGCTCAGCAGAGGCTGAATACATGGCTGCTAGTTAGGCTGCATGTGAGGCCATTTGGATGTGGAAGATTCTAGTGGAATTGTTTGGTTAGAGGATGGATCCAACTGTGATCTACTGTGATATTCAGAGTTGTATCAAACTCTCTAAGGATCTAGTTTTTCATGACAGGTCAAAGCAAATTGATATCCGGTATCAACATCTTCGAGACTGTGTGGTCAAGAGGATCATGTTGTTGCTGTATGTTTCGACTAAGGAACGTGATGCAGATATTTTGACTAAGGCATTTCAAAAATGCAAGTTTGAGTTCCACATAGACAAGATTAGGGTTACTGATAATCCCTTTCTTGTTGAGAGGGAGTGTTGAAAATAGCAACAAGAAATGTTAAATATAGAAGTGCTAAATTTAGTACTCCTATAAATAACATTTCAGGATACCTTCCTATTTTAGTTAGTCCGTGAACTAAAATAGAGAAGTAAAAATTCGAATTTGATCTTAGAAGTTATTTGTAAAATAATTAATTAATTCATCTTCAGTTAATTAGTTGTAGAAAATAAAGCATGAAGTCTATGTGGGAGCATGCAACAATTTCTCCACTGATTGAGGAATTTATCCATTAGTTAAAGAGATAAGGATGAGTTGTAATATTAAGTTGTAATTAGTTGGCTTAGTTAACTGAGTCAAGTCCAGTTAGAATAGTTCAAACAATTTGTTGAATTAATTGTGAGTTCAGTTAGTTAATGCATGCATGCATGTAACTGTTGCACTTCAAATAACTGAATATTTTCTCATAAATAACTCATGCATGTCAGTTCTGATAGAGAGCAAGTTGAGATTAGATGGAGGAATAGTGTACTATCAGTTGCAGGGATATTCCATTGTGAAAATATCTTGCTTTCATAAGGAATTCATTCCTTGGAGATTGTGCAGTTACTTCTTTAGTTTGGGGAGTGTGTGATGAGGCCAATCACACAGGTGGCATCATTGGACCCCAAGAAAAACTACGCAAGGAAATAGGAGGCTTGGAGGGCTAAGGAAAGGCATATCTCTTGTCTACTTAGTCTATGAGTTGTATTGTTTGATTGCAGAGAGAGCAGGACAGTTTGTGAGCTGATTCTTTTTGTAATTGAACATATTTCTACTTGTACGATAATACAGAGATTGGGGTTTTAGGCTAAAGCTTTCCCCAGGTTATTCTTCTGTGTTCATGTGTGTTTGAATTCTATTCATCTGTTATATGTGTTCTAATTGATCTTGTTCATATTCGATTAAGCTTCCGTAAAGTTTGATGTAGAAGTAGATCTTGTATTTTGATATAGTATATTGCATAAATTTTTGATCTATAGTGAGAATTTCTACAATGGGAATCTTCATTCTTTTGTAGTAGAAAAGCAGCAAGGGTTGTTTCTAAGGCAAAGGAAAATATACTAAATGGTTTAGTGTAATCAGGGCTCGCCAAGGTGGGAGCTTCAGAGATAGCTTTCTTGATCTGATCAAAGGCATGCTTGGAAGAGACAGTCCATTTAACTTCATGATCTTTTCGGGGCATGTCACTTATATATTTTACAATATCAACATAATTTGGAATGAATCTCCTTAAAAAATTAATCTTGCCTAGAAAAGCTTGAATCTCCTTCTTGTTTCTAGGTAAGGTAAATGTTTCAATGGCAAACACACGCTTGTGATCAATCACTACTCTTTTGAAATTATATGGCCCGATAGTTTTCCTTCTTTGATAGAAAACAGAGACTTTTTAGGATTCAATGATATTCTGAATTTTCTACACCTGTCAAAAACCTTCATCAAGTGCTTTAGATGTTTCTGATCAGATTTAGAAAAAACAATTATGTCATCAAGATAAATGACCACAAATTTATTTACTTGACCCATAAACGCTACATCCATAGCTCTCTGAAATGTTTCTCCATCATTGGTTAAGCCAAATGGCATTCTAGCACACATAAATGTATGCCTGGATGTAGTAAAGTTTGTCTCTCTGTCTGCCGAATCAACATTTACCTGATCATAGCCCGAAAAACCATCAAGCATAGAAATTATTTGTGCTCCTGAAACCATTTGAAGTAACTGATCCATTTTGGGCAAAGGATAGTTATCCTTTAATGATTCTTTTTTCAAATTTCTAAAGTCCACATAGAGTCTGATTGCTGCATTCTTCTTTCTAACAGGAACTAAATTTGCAACGCAGTTAGAATATCTAAGAGGGAGAATGATTTGGGCATCTAGCATTTTCTTAATTTCCTTTTCTATAGTTGGTAGAAGAGCTTGATTGGTCCTCCTAAGTTTCTGTTAATAAGGAGTTTCTTCTGCCTTTAAAGAAATCTTATGCTATATTAATGAAGTATCATAGGTTTTTAGATCAGCATAGATCCATGCAAAAACATCCTTATAATTTTGAAGTAACTTAAGATATTGAGCTTTGATCTCAAGATCTAGAGATGCACAGATTTTGATGTCTTTAATATCATCATTTGTTCCAATATTAATTTCTTCTATGTCATCTTGTGAAGAAATGGACTGAGGGTTTCGGAGGACATCATTTTGATCAAACAAATTTTCTAAAGGAATGAGATCTTTGGGAATAAAATTGTTAGACACTTGAATAATGTCAAGATCAACAATTTTTGCATTGAAATTTGAAGTATCATTTCCATTTGTATTTTCATTTATTTCTGTTCTATCTACACCAATTTGTAGAAGTGAAAATTCATCTATAGCCTGCAGAAAAGATTTCAAATGTTCATCATCTTCAAATATCTTCCAGTGTTTTAGATTTTCTAGGATGGATGGTCTATACTTGACTTGTATTTGATCGAGTACATTGGTCTGATCAGAAATTTTAAATCAACTAGTAGAAACATCTAAGGCATCTACATGAATATTCTAATTTCTTGGAATATAAGTCAAATTAAAATCATCAAAGAAGTTTTCGACTGAATCCCAAACTTCATTTCGATAATACCTAAGTCTAGGATGCTTAGTCTGGCAAATATTTCTCACTTGTTTGACAATAAGTTCTGAATTAGTAAAAACACTTAAGTTTTGAACCTTTAAGCTTTTGGCTAATTGCAGTCCCAAAAGGAGAGCTTCATATTCAACCACATTATTTGTAACTTTGAGGTCGAGTTTGCATGATTGGGTGATATTTTATTTTTCTAGTGAAATTAAAACTACCGAGCTCCTAATCCATCTCTTGTATAAGAACCATCAAAAAAATAGTTTCCATACATCAGTTTGATTTGGCACAGGACTTTCAATTACATCTTCTATTTTAACTTGAGTTTCATGAATTTGGTTTAAAGAGAGTTGAAAGTAACCAAAATCCTAATCAATTGCATAAATGGGATGGTTCCTTGGCTGGTCTGTTTTGCAAACAGTGTGCACAAATCTTACCTCTCTATATAACCTTAGTTGTTCTCACCCATAAACTGGAATAGTGGCATAAGACACATCCATCTGAAGAGTTCCCCCTAATTTGGCGCAACAAGACATAGAAAGGAGCATTCCAAATTTGGGAGAAATACCTGTGACAACTATATCAAGCACTGCACTTTTCACTCGAATCTAGGCAAGGTTGACTACTAAATCCTTAATCAATCCTAATTAGGGTACCCTTTTAGAATCAAAGGTGTACAACTCATGATAAGATCTAGTTATGTCAAGTTTCAAATGGTCCATGATAGTTTTTGGCATGAGGTTATGTGATGCCCTAGGATCAAGCATACAATTATATAACATGGAATCGTTTGTCTTAAGAGTTACATAGAAAGGAGGCACTATTTCATCTATCATATCCATTTGGAGAGTTGATTTTTATACCAAGGGTTTTTTGAAAGCTATGAAAGTGGAATTGGGTTTTTAACTCTTTCTATCGCTTTTTCAACATTAAATGTAGTCAAAGAATTTTTATCATTTTGAGCAGTATCAGTTGTGTTATCTCAAAATCAGATCCTGATAGGCTGCTGGTCAGGTTGACTCTAAGTAACTATTTCAAACCAATCTTTTGACTAAGGCCTAGCCTCCTTAGCCTGAGAGGGCTCTCTCAAAGGGTTATTGATTTTGACTAATAATAAGATGGCTAACTCTTGTGGAATAACATTAACAAATATGAAGGCTGGATACACATTACATAAGTTTCCATTGGGCCTATGGAGTCAATCATACTTCAGTAAACAATGACACTGCCTTTACATAGAAGTCAGGGCACTTAGCATTTAGATGTTCAGAACACAACTCATATAAAACCACAGTTCATAAATGCATACAGGAAATCAGAGCACAATCAGTGAATTCTGAGTGATTACACATCTATGCAACTGTAAAAGACATTAAGGAAAGAACAAATCACACATTCTGAACATGGAAATCCTTCATGAATCCTGAGAAGAAAAGCAAACAACTTATATTACTGAAAATGGGTCTTTACATAAGCCAAAACAATACTTGTGTTATAAAATTTCCAACCTTTCGGTTCTTTGTGATGTTGCAACCTCGACTCTTTAACCCCACCATGAAATATGATCACAAAAAGGCTGCCAATAATGATTGATAACACTGCAATCCAGCAACACTGTTTCTCAATGCCAACAGAATCACTGCCTGATATAAATTTGAACACGATGAATGCAATTGCAAAAAGTAAAAGGTTCGCAACCCTGGTAAAAGCATTACGACAACTGCTAAGAGCCACCCTACTAGTAGAATTTGCTGTGATGCACCATTTCCATGTGAGAGACTTGAGTAGCAGCCCATCCAATGTTGAAGATTGCAGCAAAGATACTATATCCAATTGTCCGTACTGTAATAGAGTTCGTCCCAAGAATTGTACATACGAAGCAAGTCCCAAACACAGAGGAAAATGACACAGCAACTAAAAGTGATCCACCACCATGCCACACTACGCTGATTATTTTGAAAAGATGCAACAGCTGCTGCGCTTCTAGAAATTGGCCCAGAAAACATCAACATGTGGTCCCTGTTCAAATGCCAAATCTCTCTAATAAGCCAGTGAATTTGTTGATCTTATCCAACACATCATCTCATCCATCCTAATAAGATATTTCTGAGATTTGGCACTTGTTTAAGTAGAGGCAGCATAAATAATTGCTCACATGGCCTACTTTGAATTACGTCGTTCAGGAGAAATTGGACCAGTGATTTGAAGAAACTATATCTACCTTCGCGGTCTAAAAACAAAGCCATAAACATCCCAACTTTTGACAAATTTTAAAAAATTGATACCCAGAATTTAAAATTTTTCCTGAAGTGATAACAGCGGCTCCACTTGGGATAGTGTGCCCTTGTGGTACACTAAGAACCTGTAGCTTCAGTGTCTTATCTTCTTATGACAAACGAACATTTGCTTGAAAAGCATCCCCTTCAAGCTTCTTGGGCCTTTGCCTTGGGCTTAAGCTTGATGATCACTTATAGGAGAAAGAAATCTACATCTACTAAAAAATGCTCAATCAACCTTGAGCTTATTTGCAATTTCCTACCTACCTACCCTATCCATTCAAACTTCTTTCAGCTCAATCAATGTGAAATTTCCAATGTAGCCAATCCTTTGTCTTATCTGTTTTTTGAGTTTTTTCACTGCATCGAAGTTCAGAGCCACTATGATATTGTGATGACCACTGCCACTGAAATTGCTTCTGATCTTCATAGGAAAACTAAAACACTGGAGAGTAAAACTCTTCCATGTATTTAGCTATAGGATCCCAGAATACATGATCAGCTTGATGATTCTTGTAACTTTCTGGTTGTATAAACTGATCTTCAATAACAATGTACTCTTCCTCAATCACGAAAGAGAAAGGAAGCAACACCCTCTCCTTATGTGCTGCCATAGAAATCTTTTGAAAAGAATGATCATAACCATGAAGACTATATGATTGAATTTGACCTTGTAAACGTTCAATATCTTTCTCAATGTCTTTAGCAAATTCATCCAAAAATTTCATCTTATCTTCTGTCTTGCACTCAAATGATTTCAAAAATGAAGGCAAGGACAAAGAAAATTTTTCACCTATTTCTTCATTAATATGATCCTCATTCCATTGTTTAAAACTTTGAACTGAAGGAGAGTTTTCCACCACATCTGATCTATCTATCCATTCCTCCAAAAACATAAACCAAAAGTCTTCAAATGACTTAATGGATTTGGCAGGAAGGCTTTCAATCCACCGTTTACATTTCCCTTGAAATGAATCATAGAACAACATAATGCAAACATCCTCATGTTTAACTCTAAGAAGCTCGGTAAAATAACAGAAATCTGATATATGCTTCAAAGTTAAACTCAAATATTCTCCACTGAATTTTGGACCATTCCTTAAAAAATATGCATCCTTGGGAAAATGATTTGGGAAACCATGAATTAATGAATTTAGACTTCTGTGATCCATAACATTTGTTTAGAGAATTTTCGGCAAAATCACATAATTAATCATTTGTCGGCGCGTTTCGAACCAACTAGTGTGGTTCATCGTCAGGACAAGTTGAAGATACAGATCCAGTTCAGCGTGTTAAATAGTCTAAGCAGAGACTCAAACGGCTAAAAACTCTAACGGCTACTTTTCCACTCCAGGACCCCAGTCAAACTTCCTTTAACTGATTAATATTAAATTACTATTATAATTATGGAGCTAGGTTAACCAGGTGAAAAATAAAACAGATCCAAGGTTAATTTATTAAAAATAATTCATTTATTTATTTATATTATTAATCCATTATATATATATATATATAATAATATATATATTATTATATATATATTAAATATTTTATTTAAATAAATAATTCATTATATATATAAAATATATAAATATATAAAATATATAATAAATTCCTATTTTTTTATTATATATAATAATATATAAATCTATATATAATATTCTAATATTTTTTTATTACCTAAATACCCTATTTATTGATAAGTTATTAAAAATACTAAATATTTATTAGAAAAATATTTATTCTTTAAAATCAATAAATAGATCAATGGTTAGTCAACAAAACTAAACCATTTATTTATTTAAATTTAAAACTATGTATATAAATAAATATGTAAAACTATATATATTAATCTTTTCAATACGTAGTAGAATTTATCTAATGTTATATAAATTCCTATTATTAGATAATATATCAAAAAAATTTCTTCCTTTTTATTAGGGTTAGCTAAAAATTATATTATTATTTATTTTAATTTTTTTCAAATTTTTTTTTTTTTTTATAAAAAATGAATAAATGAAAAATAATATTAACCCATTACTTTCTTTCGACAATACATATTTTATTAATTAATTAATTAATTCTAATTATATTCGAAAATAGCAAAAACTTAGGTTAATAAGGAATAAAAATAAACCTTACATTCTAGGAAAGATCAAAAATCTTTAATTTTCCAATCAATTATATATAATAAACTAGGTACAAATAAATTGGAAGGATTACAACTCAAAAATAAACAACCATAAGGACGATAATTAAAAGGGGGAACAAATAAAATAGGAAAATAAATAACACACCAAGGGAACCAACACCGAAGGGAAGGAAACAGGAAACCCAGAGGCCTTACCAAAAAGGGACTATGGATGCTAGGAAGACAGGGCTGGGACCCAGCAGCTGCTAATCTTCCAGCCATCATCCTTATTAAGATTATTCGGCCTTTTTTCAATTTCCAGGGCCTCTCTAAACTTGCGATGGTGAAACTGAGCAACTTTAGCAATGACTTGGGCCTCTTCGATACACACATGATGCATCGTCTTCTCAGCATGTTCAGCCAGGGCTGAGCATTTGGTCCTACCATGCTTCAAGTCAGCCGAATGCTCGCTAATCCTCTGATTGATAGAGCGACCTGTCTCACCAATATAAGGAGTCCCATAAGAACACAGAATGACATAGACGCCCTTCATGTCTTTAGGGTCAATAGGATCTTTCACAGACCTGAGGGAGCTATGGATAGTATTAAGAGGTCTAAAAGTTGCGGGTACATCAAACTTTCTCAGAATCCTCGCAATCCTATCTGTGGTCCCTTGGATATAAGGAAGGTTGACCCCCATGGCACGATCACTGGAATGCCTACGGATTGACGGCTCCTTCTTAGCCTTGAGGAAGGCCTTATGACCCAGGTGTCTCTTGTAACCATTTTCCACAAAGACATCCAAGAGATGAGCCTTCTCCTTTTCCAAGTTCTCTTCATCAGAGATTCTAACAGCCCGGGTGGCGAGAGTGCATAGAACCCCTAACTTTTGAGAAGGGAAATGATGGGAAGAAGCATGCAAGTACTGCTCAGTATGCGTCTTCTTCCTAAACACTTGATGAGAAAAGGAACCATCCTCTTTCTTAGAGATGAGAACATCCAGGAACGGAAGACAACCATTGTCTTCTTTTTCCGTCATGAATTTTATGGCGTCGGACTGGTTATTAAGATGATTGAAGAAATGATCCAGCTCATCAGGACCATGAGACCAGACAACACCAGTGTCATCAACAAATCTTCTCCAAAGCTTCGGAAGGAGACGAGAGGAGGCCAAAGCCTTAGACTCAAAATCTTCCATAAAGAGATTAGCGACTACCGGGGACAAGGGGGAGCCCATGGCAACCCCACAGGTCTGCTCATAGAATTCTCCTTCAAAGCTGAAAAAGGTGGAGGTGAGGCAAAGTTCAACTAACTTCGCCATATCATGGTCGGTGAGCTTATAAATCACCTTCATGGCCTCATTAATTGGAATACAGGTGTAAAGCGAGACCACGTCGAAACTTACCAGAATGTCCTCGGGCTCAAGCTTAATCCTCTTAAGATCATCAATAAAGGAAGCCGAGTCTTTGACGAAGGACTCAGTATGACCAACCAAGGGCCTCAATTTAGCAGCAAGGAACTTGGCCAGGAGGTAAGTCAGACCACCTATGGTGTTGACAATGGGCCTCAAGGGGACCCCTTCCTTATGGACCTTTGGAAGGCCATAAATCCTGGGAGCTATGGGGTTCCCCTCGATAAGCTTCTGGGATAGAGGGATAGTGGAATTGCAAGATTTGATCGCAAGAGCAACTGCTCTGGATACCTTCTTAAGGGGATTCTTCGAGAGCTTCTTGTAACTTCCACTATTACAAAGATGATCGAGCATCTTATTCCTGTAATCACATCTATCCATAATGACGGTAGCCCCACCTTTATCAGCTTTTAACACCACAATTTCATGATTCATGTTCAAGGCCTTCAAAGCCTCAAACTCAGCCTTGCTGATATTGCTCTGGGGAGGCTTAGCTCTCCTTAGGGCCATGGCACAATCCTGCCTAATTGTGTCTTTAATCTTATCGGGAAGGTTCTTAATGCTAAATTCTACATCACAAATGATGTCATCAACCGGGATTTTTCTGGGTGCTAAGGCAAAGTTAAGACCCTTTCCCAAGAGATTAAAAACTGCAGGCGAGAAGGAAAAACTAGATAGATTCAAAACCTTATTGCCTTTAGGGAGAGGTCTCGAAGCACTCACAAAACCACCCTTGCTCCCAACACTACCATTCAGGCTATTATTCCCATTTACATCAACATTATTACGACCCTCTTTATTATAGTTGCAACCAATATTATTAATAACTAAATCATAATCGTTTTTAATATCTTTATCACAATAGTTACTAAGTTTATCCTTATTAATATTAATATTATGACTATCTTCATCCTTACCCTTATCATTCTTATGACCCTCTTTGTAATTAATAAAATTATTATATTTTCCATCATTATTATCATAATCATCTTTAATATCATAATAGTTATTAAGATTATCCTTATTAGTATTAATATTATCCATATCTTCAACCCTACCGTTATTATTATTATAATAATCATCTTTTATATTTTCAACCCTACCCTTATTATTATTATAATAATCATCTTTTATATTTTCATGGTAGTTATTGCGGTAATCCTTATTGATGTTATTAACATATCTATTTAATTCAATTATATCGCCCCTCCCCATAATGTTAACATCACATGGAATAAATGAATCACCACTTACGTTATGACCTTTTAAATTATCCATACAGCCAGCACTATCACAAGAAATAACCGAAACATCACTTACGGTATGACCTTTTAAACCATCCACACAGTCAGCACTACCGAAGCTCACAGGGGATGATTTACCTCTCCACACCGTGACCTACTCCTCGGAACCCGCAAGTTGGTTACACCGCGCCATAGGCTCATTCGAGACGACTAAACCGGAGCCTACGGGGGCCGAAATGCCTGGATCCTTCCCACCACCTCGTAACTGCTCAGCGTCATTACTAACCTACCCCTTCTCCCCTGACAAACCACCAGCAACCGACGTGGATCCATTGGCAAGAGAATCCTGAGACTCGACCAGAGATTGATCGCCAGAATACGAAGACTTCTCACCAGCTTCTTCCACCCGACTCGCCCGGTCCTCCTGATCGCCCATGCTTAGAACCGGTTGAGATTTAATCAGACCCATCGAGAGCCCTTGGGACTGTCCACCAACGTTAGAACACAGAGCGATCTGTCCAAGATCCAACCCACCCTGCGGAGATCGGAATCCAGAGCAGAATGAGGCGGGAGTGATTGGACACGCGTGCAGACTTGCCACAATGTTGTCCGCACCAGATTTTACTTCCAATCGACCGGAGCCAGAGGTGGTCGGATCAAGACCATTCGCAGAAGAGCATCTCAAGACCCAGGATCTCAAGGAGGAGACGTGATTACCCGAGATCCGACTTCCTGAGCCCTTATCAGAGGAAAGACCTGAGTACAAATCAGAGCAACCCGAGAGTCTATCAAACTTTGCGGACTGCCTCTTCTTCAGCAACTCTTCCAATCTCATGGCCTTCAATGCCGAACATGCATCAATTCTAGACCATAGAGAAGCCGAGAAATTATTTGACAGCTCCAGATGAGCAGCCAAAAGCACCCTGGAATCTCAGACCTGATCAACCCTAAGCTATCCTTCATAAAAACACCCAAATTCCTAGGCACATTAAGGATATGCTTAATCCTGGCGAAACTAGGAATAACCGAAGAGTCTCTGCAACGTTTAAGAAACACTAGATCAGATTTCAACTTTGTGACCTGCATGCGTGTCCGCTCGAAACGATGAACCATTTTAGCAGCGGCTTCTCCTTGCAGGGAAATAATTAATGAATTTAGATTAGTATTTTAATAACTTAGCAATAAA
>APFE031587635.1:651-12541 GCA_000404065.3 Pinus taeda | reverse complement strand
TATAGAATCATTATATGCTGACACCATTTATTATCTCAAAAACGGGTATGCTCCAGCACACCTGGATCACACCAAGAAAAGAGCCCTGAGATTAAAAGCTAAACAATATCAGCTCATAAATGATGTTCTGTTTAAAAGGAATTATGATTCTGTGTTTCTTAGGTGTCTTGGGAAAACTGAAGCCGAAAAGGTTTTGCAGGAACTCCATGATGGGCCCGCAGGCGGACACTATGCTGGAGATGCTACCGCACATAAGATCTTATGTGCGGGGTATTATTGGCCCACACTGTTCAAAGACTCACACAGTTACGTGAGGAAATGCCAAGTCTGCCAAACTACTGTAGGGAGACAAAGGAAACCGTCCATGCCACTACAGGCGGTAAACATTGATCAACCATTCAGTCAATGGGGCTTGGACATAATAGGTGAGATCGTTCCTCACTCTTCTAAGCATTATAGGTACATTCTCATGGCAACTGATTATTTTACTAAATGGGTAGAAGCGGTACCTCTCAAAACATCTAATTCTGAAAACATCATTGAATTCATATATCAATTTATAATCACTAGGTTTGGATTGCCAACGGCCTTAATATTTGATAACACTTCTTACTTTTCTGGGAATGCAATGACTGATTTCGCACTTAAAAGAGGGTTCAAACTGAAATATTCGGCCAACTACTATCTGCAAGGAAATGGATTGGCTGAGTCAACAAATAAGAACCTAATCAGGATTATTAAAAGGACAGTTGACCAGAACCAAAAGAATTGGCACAAAACCTTGGTAAATGCTTTATGGGCAGATAGAATAACGAAGAAAGCTTCGATCGACACTTCTCCCTTTAACTTAGTTTATGGGAAGGAAGTGGTTCTTCCAACTCACTTAATGATTCCCTCCTTGTGTTTAGTACAATACATCGATGAGGTATCTACTTCCTCCTTACAATTAAGACATATGGAAATAATTAAATTGGAAGAACAACGAGAACAAGCTAAGAAAACCCATGCTCATCACCAAGCGCTAACAAAATCCTCTTTTGACTCAAGCATAATGACCAGAAAAAACTTTCAGATGGGAGACCTAGTTTTGAAATGGGATAAGGCTCATGAAGAGAAGGGCAAACATACAAAATTTCAGAAAATGTGGCTTGGTCCTTTTCAGATTGTAGAAGTCATAGGCCCGTCAACATTTGTGTTGCAGGATTTAGCAGGAAGAAAGGATTCTTTGCCTGTTAATGGACAATCCTGAAAATATACTTTCCATAGAAGATTACTCTTCTAAATTTTTGTAGGATAGCCTTTTTTTTTCTTCTTCTTAGAAATAAAATCAGTTGCAGATGGTTACTACATGAGATCACTTCAAATGGACACCAAATCCTCTGTTAGATTTTGATTTTTTCGCTTGTACAAACAGTAAAAAATTTTCGAAAAATATGATCTTTATTATTGACGGATAGAGTCCAACTTTAGCCTAGATATGATACTAGTTCCAACTTCAAAAAGTTTATGAAAGCAACCTTTGGCAAAAAAAACTTGTTTTATATTAGCACATCGAGAGGTATCAATAATAAAATGAGTATTCTCTGTAAAACTGCTATTTTCCAAACTCTATTATTATCGTCCAGAACTTTCTTAAGGAAAAACAATGGTTTCCTCCCTGCTAAAGGAAATCGCAGCATTTAGAGAAATAATCCGAGAAAACACTATATCTCAAAGAATAAGAGGTCTCATCACGAGCCGGCTTATCATGATCACAGATATTATAACTTGCTGACTTTGCCAATACTGTCCACCAAAACAGGGCAACAACTTAAGATTGTTGGAATCAAAAGACAAGGGGTCTCATCACGAGCCAACTTGTTAAGCAAAAGTGTAAATCAAGTGAATGGCTGTGTCATAATTTGGCCACCAAACCAATAAATTGTTCTTTAGAGAATAAAAAAGAAAAAGTATCAAAATGGGTTTTTCTTTAAAAAAGTTGTAGATAGCCTTAAGCAGGATAAAGGATCATTGATGGGTAACAAGTAACCCTGTCGAGGCTATGGACGCCTGCTGGTAGCAGAGGCTCTACCTACGATAAATGAGCATATTTTAAAAAGGGCCGGCATAGCAGAGATGACCTCATTTTATCTTTAAAAAGACCAAGTAATGGCTGGTGTAAATGCAAGGACTAAACCTCAGGAAGTGAACGATTGGAATAGAGAAAGGTTGAAACAAAATATCATTGATAGAATAAGACATAATGTACTCTATCTGTCCATAACAAAGTTTAGACTTATGAAAATTTTTATGTTTCGGAAGTTGAAATTTAATAGAAAATCAGAGATAACTGGTTCTTCCCAGTGAATCGCCATTGTTGTGGCCACCAACAACCCCCCTCTTTGTTTGATATTAGCAATAATACCAAGCAAAGGGGTACCCTTAATAAAAATTCAAACAAACATCTCTAGGAACATTTTTGTTTTTTCCTTAGAATTTTATCGCAGCAAAGCAAAGAAAGCATTTCTTTTATGAGCATAACAAACCACGAAGGAACGATGTGAAATTCATCGAATCGCATTCACCATAAGCGCTCTTAAATAAAAAACTTAAGAAATCTCCGACGGTCGATGTGCGACGTCGCACATCGCAACATCGCGTAAAGTGGCACACAATGACTAATATTTGCGATCTACGATCTGCGATCTGCGATGTTGTGATACCACGATACTATAACACAAATCTGCGATCTGCGCGAATTTTCCTTGGCGCAGTATTCAAGGAAAGCTGCCCATTAATCAGAATTAGGCGCGCGCCTTAAAGAAGGAAATTAATGATTGTACGAATGACTGCTTTTTGTTCTTCGAAGAGTCAGTTCGCTGTGAATGTCATAATTATGCACACATAAGACTTGAAGCTTTCATGTCAATCTTTATTTACCATTACTCTTTTCCTTTGCGCAAACTATAAAACAGGAAATAACATGAAGCAATATTGCAGGAAACATCTAAGGAAAAGGGGAAAGCGCCAATGCTCGGAGAACACAGAAGAGATCTCTTCAGAAATTGGTGTTGCATACGATAGAACTACAGATTCCAGAGTACCACTCAACATATGCTAATGACCGATAGGTCATGTGAAGCTCAGAATCAAAGGCGCACAAAAGCAACATGATTACAAAAAGACCTGAAACTTACACACCAGAAAAGCCCGGCACGAAGAATGGAGGCAGTTTTCAATCCGGAGAATTGCTCAGAAAGTAAAAGTCTTTTAACTCATCAAGTCATTCGCAAAGACAGAAACCGAAATAGCAAAAGCAGAACCAGTTTAAGGGAAATTTGAGTTATTACCAAGTATACACCCAGTCAGCGGGAGATTCTCTAAAATATCTTATAGTTTACCAGAAAGTGGTGCCAACTCTTGTTACTTCTATTTTCATATCACACACGAAAAGGGAAGGCAACCAACTGACTCTTCCCAGTCGAATGTTGCATGCTTACAGCACTGAGGAGTAAATACAGAAATAGTTCAGAGTCAGATTTAATTTTTAGAAATAGCTTGCTTTATCAAAGGGATGGTCATTTGAAAACCGGATCCTAAATTTATGTAATCAAGTTAGTTAGATAATAGTATTTAAACCCTTCTCAGGCATTTATAGAAGGGTCCGGAGATTTGTCAAAAACTCGTCCTCAGAACATGCACTTTTGCGCCCTCAGAGGAGGTTTTGATGAATGGATGGATCAAGGTTTATTAATGTTTGCATTTGATATCTGCTACTGATGTTGCACTTCTGTACTCTTAGTAGATGTTAGAGCAAGGAGAGATAAATCATTGTTGCTTGAAGCTTATGAGTGGAACTAGTCATAAATGGTACTTTTATCTCTTGACTATTCCTGCTTATGTTCTTTAAGTGATTTATAGTTTCAGTTGTTTATATGTCATTGTATGAAGGTATGGGTTATCATTTGGCACTTTTGTACGGTGGAGTCATATTGTTTGTGTCTGACATATGAATAACTTATTATGCGATATGTTGTTCACAATTGTTTTGCCTAACTTCTTAGGCAAAATGGTTTATCTTTAATGATTTCTATTCTTATGATAGCTGAATGATCTTTATTACCAGTTATTTTTCGAAATCTTTTTAGATCGCATAATAGAAGATATACACCCAGGGTTAGTGTAGATTAGATGTGTTGTTTCTCATTAGATTACAATACCATAGAGTTAGTTTAAAGAGTCTGAATTAGATTAGCTTTAAATTTCTCTTAGATCAGCATAGTTCAACTCTACACACACACACACCCAAGGTCGGGAAACTGGTCTAGTTATCCCCAGTCGGACCCGCTATACCAAACAGATAAGGAGCTGCCAACCAAGGTCCGGACGGGGTGGGTATCCCCCTTGTTGTCGACTCGATTTTCGAGGCTTCAACACTAAGTCAAACTAGATCCCGCCCAAACGGAGGAGACTTTGTTTTGAGTGCTTTGTTCAAGGGCGAGATGACTGACTCTAGCTACCAACAATAAATGGAAATATTGTCCCGCTCTTTTTTTGGAATATTTAATTTTTTTGTCTTTTTCTATTAATCTCTAAAAAGAATAAAAGAATGCTATGGTATAGTGGAAAGAACGAGTGTCGGAGAAATAGATGATCTAGTTCCTGGGAATGGAACATTCCTATGCTCAATGCGGGGAGTTGAAAACTGGTCAGTGACACTCAAAGGTATGTTCCTTCCACGGGTCAAGGTGTGTCAAGTTTCAGAAGTCAAAGGTATGCAAAGTTGATTTTGCAGTTGTCATGGTCAAAAGTTGGCTTAAACACGAGTCTAAGTGAAGCCGACTCTAGGCCAAAAGGTGCAAATGGTCAACATGCAATGCAGTAGTACAACTGAACACAAAGGAGCCTCTAGGGTATAAGGCTAGAACAAAGTGAAGAAGCTAAGAGGAATGAGTCTTCAATGCATAAGTCATGGTGGGACTACAGATGACTCTTGAGCCTACTCAAAGTGGACCAGCATGGGCAACAAATGTCAGTGAGGTGCTAACTATGATTCCCATGTAAAGGATGGCTCTACCATCATGTCATGATTTTAAAAATCGGCGAGTGAAGATGGCTTACGAACCATAACACGATGGGGTCGACCCTATGGCAGATGTATCGACAAATGAAGGCTAGTATGCATGATGCAACGGAACAATGGTGTCACCAACCTATATGCTAGTGAGAAAATGATAACTGCCATGACGGGTCAGCAGTCATGGAGCCATCTTGAAACAGTCGAAAAACATCCAAAATGTCCTGAAAAACAAACCATTCTCAACATTCCAAGCTCCCAAGTTAAAAGTCACATGAGGCCAAACAAAATAAAATTTTGAAAAAAAAATTGCATTTTCAAAACTTATAAAAGGGATTTTGGACTCACCATGTTTACCATTTGAGTTGGAGAGCAAAGATTTGCAGCAAAAGGAGAAAACTTCCCGTATACCAAATTCGACCGTTCAAATTCTTCAAAATCCTCCAGGTAACTCTTATACTTAGCTTGCAATTGATTGTGACTAGTTTTAGGATCTATAGTGAGAATTTCTACAATGGGAATCTTCATTCTTTTGTAGTAGAACAACAACAAGGGTTGTTTCTGAGGCAAAGGAAAATATACTAAATGGTTTAGTGTAATCAGGGCTGGCCAAGGTGGGAGCTTCAGAGATAGCTTTCTTGATCTGATCAAAGGCATGCTTGGAAGAGACAGGCCATTTAACTTCATGATATTTTCGAGGCATGTAAGTTATATATTTTACAATATCAACATAATTTGGAATGAATCTCCTTAAAAAATTAATCTTGCCTAGAAAAGTTTGAATCTCCTTCTTGTTTCTAGGTAAGGTCAATGTTTCAATGGCAAACACACGCTTGTGATCAATCACTACTCCTTCTTTTGAAATTATATGGCCCAATAGTTTTCCTTCTTTGATAGAAAACAGAGACTTTTTAGGATTCAATGATATTCCGAATTTTGTACACTTGTCAAAAACCTTCATCAAGTGCTTTAGATGTTTCTGATCAGATTTAGAAAAAACAATTATGTCATCAAGATAAATGACCACAAATTTATTTACTTGACCCACAAATGCTACATCCATAGCTCTCTTAAATGTTGCTCCATCATTGGTTAAGCCAAATGGCATTCTAGCACACATGAATGTACCCCAGGGTGTAGTAAAGTTTGTCTTCTCTCTGTCTGCCGAATCAAAATTTCCCTGATCATAGCCCAAAAAACCATCAAGCATAGAAATTCTTTGTGCTCCTGAAACCATTTGAAGTAACTGATCCATTTTGGGCAAAGGATAGTTATCCTTTAATGATTTTTTTTTCAAATTTCTAAAGTCCACATAGAGTCTAATTGTTGCATTCTTATTTCTAACAGGAACTGAATTTGCAACCCATTTAGAATATCTAAGAGGGAGAATGATCTGGGCATCTAGCATTTTCTTAATTTCCTTTTCTATAGTTGGTAGAAGAGTTGGATTGGTCCTCCTAAGTTTTTGTTGATAAGGAGTTTCTTCTACCTTTAAAGAAATCTTGTGCTATATTAATGAAGTATCATAGGTTTCTAGATCAGCATAGATCCATGCATAAACATCCTTATAATTTTGAAGTAACTTAAGATATTGAGCTTTGATCTCAAGATCTAGAGATGCACAGATTTTGATGTTTTTAATATCATCATTTGTTCCAATATTAATTTCTTCTATGTCATCTTGTGAAGAAATGGACTGAGGGTTTCGGAGGACATCATTTTGATCAAACAATTTTTCTAAAGGAATGAGATCTTTGGGAATAAAATTGTTAGACAGTTGAATAATGTCATGATCAACAATTTTTGAATTGAAATTTGAAGTATCATTTCCATTTGTATTTTAATTTATTTCTGTTCTAGCTTCACCAATTTGTAGAAGTGAAAATTCATCTATAACCTACAGAAAAGATTTCAAATGTTCATCATCTTCAAATATCTTCTAGTGTTTTAGATTTTATGGGATGGATGGTCTGTACTTGACTTGTATTTGATCGAGTACATTGGTCTGATCAAAAATTTTAAATCAACTAGTAGAAACATCTAAGGCATCTACATGAATATTCTAATTTCTTGGAATATAAGTCAAATTAAAATCATCAAAAAAGTTTTTGACTGAATCCCAAACTTCATTTTGATAATACCTAAGTCTAGGATTCTTAGTCTGGCAAATATTTCTCACTTGTTTGAAAATAAGTTCTGAATTAGTAAAAACACTTAAGTTTTGAACCTTTAAGCTTTTGGATAATTGCAGTCCCAAAAGGAGAGCTTCATATTCAACCACATTATTTGTAACTTCGAGGTCGAGTTTGCATGATTGGGTGATATTTTATTTTTCTAGTGAAATTAAAACTACCGAGCTCCTAATCCATCTCTTGTATAAGAACCATCAAAAAAATAGTTTCCATACATCAGTTTGATTTGGCACAGGACTTTCAATTACATCTTCTATTTTAACTTGATTTTCATGAATTTGGTTTGAAGATAGTTGAAAGCAACCAAAATCCTGATCAATTTCATAAATGGGATGGTTCCTTGGCTGGTTTGTTTTGCAAATAGTGTGCACAAATCTTACCTCTCTATATAACCTTAGATGTTCTCACCCATAACCTGGAATATTGGCATAATACATATCCATCTGAAGAGTTCCCCCTAATTTGGCACAACAAGACATAGAAAGGAGCATTCCAAATTTGGGAGAAATACCTGTGACAACTATATCAAGCACTACACTTTTCACTCGAATCTAGGCAAGGTTGACTACTAAATCCTTAATCAATCCTAATTAGGGTGCCCTTTTAGAATCAAAGGTGTACAACTCATGATAAGATCTAGTTATGTCAAGTTTCAAATGGTCCATGATAGCTTTTGGCATGAGGATATGTGATGCTCTAGGATCAAGCATACAATTATATAACATGGAATCATTTGTCTTAAGAGTTACATATAAAGGAGGCACTATTTCATCTATCATATCTGATCTAGGACCCAAGACAACTGTTGGATTTTCATCTTGCAAACTAATGATATCACTTTCAGCATCAACGGAGGTGTTTTGTATCCATTTGGAGAGTTTATTTTTACACCCAAGGTTTTTGGAAAGCTATGAAAGTGGAATTGGGTTTTTAACTCTTTCTATCGCTTTTTCAACATTAAATGTAGTCAAAGAATTTTTATCATTTTGAGCAGTATCATTTGAATGATTTAATGGTCGAATAACAATTTTTTGAGTTTCAATATCTTTGGTACGAGGTTCAATTATTGGAGTCTCCTTAGGAGGTATTCCAGGTTCGGGTCTAGACTTAAGATCATATCTCTTGTTCAACTCTGCAATAAAAAATTCAGAGAAGGCATGGTATTTAGAAACCTATGAGCACTCTTGATCTTCTTGAGCCAGGTTTTGTTGTGAGAGAGGAATTATAATTGCTTGATTAGAATAATTATCCATGTTATTAATATCTTTAGTAATAGTCACAGTATTTTCATCAAGTTGTTGGTCATCAGGAGTGGGAACCTACTAATCATTACTAGGTCTCTCAAGAATTTGTAATTGTGGATTCCTTTTATACTGACTTTGATTTTGATTTTGGGGTCTAGTAACTGTTTGTTGAACTATTCTAGGTTGAGTCTCAATCTTGGAAATTATATTAGATAGATTTTTAAGAAGAGAAGTTATTTAATCTATTTTAAAATCTTTGGTTTTAGTCTTAGAAGAAGTAGAGGAACTAGAGACCTCTTGAATAGATTTGAGTTTTCTTTGGGCCTTTTCCTCTTTAGCTTTCAAGGAAGTTGAAGCAGCCCTATTTGCTTCCACCACTATAGCATTTGTTTGCATATCTTCAAGAGTTCTTGAATTTCTCTCTCTTACCATTACAACAAACTCATCATCAAAGGCTTTAGAAAACCTAGACTTAGCTGCTGTTATAGGGGGTTTACAATCAGGTAGCATCTTATGATAAAGTTTATTGAACCTTTTGATAAAATTTGATACAGGTTCAACAAAGTTTCTTTTAAGTTCATCAAACTCAGTCAGAAAGTAAAGAGGATCTTTCTTTAAACCCCATTCATTTTTAAATATGTTTGTAAGCTCTTCCCAATTTCTAATGGAATTTACAGGTAACTGCCTAAACCAAATTCTTACATTTCCTACAAGTGATTGTATAAACAATCTCATGTAAACATTTTCTTGTTTGATATTCATGTTGTCTGCAAAGTCTAGAAAATCTTGAAGATGGTTCTCAGATGAGGGACCAGTTTCTCCATTATACCTGTGAAGGTGATCCGAATTGGATCCATAAAAGACTTATTAAATAACCATGACTGTATTAGGTCGAGACAACTCTATAAATAATTCAAAACCATGATAAAAAAACCCCTGAACCAATGGCAATGGTAGCCAACGTGGAACAACCAAGACCCCGATGAAAGTGTGTTGATGGAGGTCCATGGAGAGTGTGCAGGAGGTTAAAGTAGCCCCTGGGAGCCCCAGATCGGGAAAAGGAGGTGGATTTTGATAATCGTTCATCACTGGGAAAATAGGGCCGAAATGGGGGAGCTTTAAGCACACAGACACATGGCAAGCTAGAGAACCACGGGCAAAAAAAGGCAAAACGCACTAAACATACAAGGCAGGACCCGCACTCTAGAAACCATCGGTATTGATCGGGGCAGCCTCAAATAGTAAGAGGTTTTGGATGGAAGTAGAGCGATCCCACTCAACGATTGATGCATGGCAAGCGGAAGTGAGAGAAAACCACCGTTGATCACTCATTATCAGTCGAGCAATTCAACCATGCGGGACGTGCGTATGGCATCAGATCTAGAGGCCGCAGATCGAACAATTGAGATCGCACCCGATGGAGGAAGTGGAATCGACGAAGGAATACGCTGCATTTTAGAAGGATTTGAAATCTATTTGACTGCCACAGTGGAGGAAAGACTTCATCCATGACATAACTGAAGAAACGAACCGACGAAGCAGGCTGGCACCATTTAGAGGAGTACACGTCGCCACTTCCTGAGCGTTCAAGATGACACTGAAAAGGGAACTCCAAGCACAGTTGCAGAAGGTGAATTGATAGAGGCAAACGAGGAACTAAACATGCATGAGTTCGAATGGCTAAAAGCCATGAACAACAAAATAGAATAGAAAGTTAGAGACAGTTAGAGTTAGTCAGAGTAAACCCTGAGAGGAGGACTAAACACTAAGAGACAGAGACTAGAGAAGAAGGCAGTAAAGTGAAAGCAAAACGAGACAAAGGGCCGAGCTGACTAGCAACAGCATCAAGCACTAGAGAGCTTGAGAGATTCAAGCCATCCCATAGAGGAATCTATCTGGGCTAAGCACCACATTGGGCTCATGCCATTATAGACCAGAAGGTCACAGAGCTGGTAGGAAGAGGAAGAGTCTGTGTACTCCAGTGGCTTGGGGAATCCAAGAACCACCCAGCCAAGCAAAACCTACTTCAAAAGAACTCACATTGAGTCCCTATATTGTAATTCTTTGTTAAAAGGCACAATAAACCAAGGCAAGCTGGACCGGAGATGTAGCCCTGGAGAATAGGGTGTTGAGGGAAATGTTCCCCTAGGGCTTTTGGGTGGAAACCCTAGAAGACTGAAAGTTATCTCTAAAGAGAAACACACATTCACACAACCATTATGCTATTATAAGCAAATTCTATAGTAAGAGGGGCGTACCTCAGGTCCTACGTTCGAGAAGGTCCTTTAGGGTCCAAACCCTTCTTGAAGTCCCTTTTGCTCCTTTGTCCTACAAAACAACCAATTCCAAAGAACACAGCAGTATATGGACAAAGACTTATAAAGAAATCATCTTCATGTTATAGAGGAAGGTAGTTAGTTATGAACTTTAAACAACCATTCACATATGAATTCAAACATGAATATCATAAACATAAAGAAGACTTATATCAGGAACCAAGACATGTTTCTTTATTATAGACAATAGAATGTACAAAAGGAACAATATCACCTGAGTAACCTTTCATAGGCTCCAAGCAAAGCTTCCTTCCATATCTGTCCAGCCTCAAGCCTTTAGCATATCTCCTTCCATGACTCACTCCATGATGCCATAACTAATGGATGAACATCAACACACAAGGAAACAAGGGTTTCCTATACAAGTGGGGGAAGTGCAGAAGGCACAAGGGTCTTCAGACCTGGTCAAGGGAAAAATATTAGTATAATAACCTTTATCTCTCTTCTCTCCTCCCTTAGGCTTTCCCTTTGAGGTCTTTTTATAACTCTCCCAAAGTAGTTTTTTAGTTGGGAGTTCGTTGGGAACAGTTGGGCCACGGGCACTAACAGGTGATCAACAGGTAAAACCCACGATCTCCGGTCGAAATTAAGGATTTTTATATTTTTTTAAGTGTTTTAATACATATACGTGGGTTGGGTATATGCCTACCCACGTATACACACGTTTAACTCAGGGCAATGTCACGTATAAGGGATAAAACACTGTTTTTTAAATTTTGGACCAGGTTTGGAAGGAGGGGTTTCCCTAGGCCATGAGTGCAGCATCACAAACCATAATAGTGAGATTTGGAGCTATAACAAATGCCCCCTAATATTTGAGGTCAGAAAGGGTACATGATGGCCGAAATGTATTAAGCAAGTACATGGAAAGGAAATCTGTCAAAAACCGAGGACTTCACCAGAATTCAGCCTGCCAAGCCACAAAAGGAGATCAGAAAGAAACACTGTCTGAGGCGGGCATACCCATGCTCAAAGAAAGTAAATCATGTCCACATATCAAGTACAAGAGGATCCACTAAGTATACAAGTATAAATGACTGGAAAATACATAATGGATCATCT
>APFE031587632.1:0-13700 GCA_000404065.3 Pinus taeda | reverse complement strand
AGTGGTTGAGGCAGATGCATTGATGCTTCCACTAGATGAGATCCTTGATAGGAAGCTATCTTGATATACAAAATTTTGATATAATTGTACCTTGTAGTATGCAACTTCGTATTGAGGTTTCTTGTCCATTAGATAGTATGGATTATATAATAATTACTTGTCCATTCCAACTCCTATATCTGCCCTTAAATATATATCATTAAGTTATGAGAATTCGAGATTTCAGGACTGTGATTTTTATAGAAAAGAATATTGGCATGTTGTAGACCGAGACCGTGAGAGGCATCAAAGATGTTGGTATGTATCTTGATATTTGAAGGTTTTTATCTTTTGACTGTAGATCTCCAAATCCTTTGTTTTTGAAGACTATCTCCTTGATCGGATAGAAATCAACCCTTGTTACTATATGCTACTGTTTTAGGCTGATCCTTTGATCTAGGGTTTGATCAAGATGTATATCTTCAACTTTCTTAGATTCTTTGCTTGAAAATTAATCTTTGCATGTCTCTTTTCTACCCTTTCTTTTCCTACTAAACCTTCCCTCTGATACCATGTTGAAGAATCTAGGGCATTCATAATTACAATGATTCTTCTTATTCATGATAACAATTTGTGAAGTGTTTTTACTATTTATCTTATGTTAATATTCTTTACATTATTAGTGTGTGTTTACTTCATCAAATTGATACAAAAAATAAAAGAGACAAGAACACAAATATTTGGCTTTCTTCCAGGGCAAAAACCTCTCCCTCTTGGAAAGGAAAACCCATGCGAAAATTCTTCTTATAGAGATTCCATTGACAAATACCAAGACCATGACCCTTGACACAATTTGCCTCTCTAAGACCAATACATCAATCCTCTTCTTCATCACTGTTGGGATCATCATCCTTGCTACATCTCTGAGATCATCACTACTACATCAAGAACTTCATTACTCTTGCAAGGTTCTTGAGAGCATCATTGTTGCACCATAATTGCTCCTTGAGATTATTATTGAGATGATCTATGAACCTTCCTTGATATCATGACTGCATTTCACTGTAGGTTGAGATCACTATGAGATCATGATCCTTGTCACTTTATCTTTGTCGAGATTGACCTTCTATAATTGGTGATCACTGCTTCTCTTATTGTGAGTGCATCTGAGATATAAATTCATATTGAGATAACTAGCATGCATGTCTGAATACTATGTTATCATTGAGACTGTATGTCTCCTTTCACATGTATTCCGAGCATTACTGTCATCACCAAGACTCATTTCATCAACATGGAAATGCTAAGAGTGTAAATCTACTTCTTGTAATCCGAGACACTACTATTCATTATATCGGGCTGCTACGGGGATACCACTGAGATCTATATACCAAGGCTGCTTATGAAGTAGATCCATCAAGATCTACTTTCCATCTAGGTTGAGAATACATGTATGTCTAAGATAGTATATATATATATATATGTTGAGGTAGATTCATTCACAGGAATGCCAAGATTTTCATTACAAGAATTATGATAAGAACTCATACCAATACGAAGTCTTTTCTGCTCTATGCATCCGAAGTCCATCTTGACTACACCTAATACCCAATCGAGGTGCAATCAAGCCCTAAGACAAATGCCCTAATTTAGTACAGACCTGCTCCTTCTTTTATATAAGAAATTTTAGAGAGGATTGTGAATTCTGTCTATGACTAATACGGATACCTTAGACGGGTATTTATAGTTGTTTGAGCCTCCTATTTGAGTCATCATGAGTGTATGAACGGTTGCCACTATTACCCAAGATGACATGACTTTTATTTAAGCATTTAACTCATTTTTGGAGTCAATATTAATATCTCTTCGATGTTTTTCTTGTCGACTTCAATGTGCTTGCTTTTGGAGGATTGTTCTTGGTCTTGGAGGGTTGCTTTGAAATAAATACATTTTACATGGGCTCTTGAAGAGCTTATCTACACATGAGATGAATCTTTGACATAATAATAAAAATCCTAAAGACATCAAGAAGAAGTATTTAACCTAATGACCCTTCTTGCTCATGAAAACCATGTAGCAAGATATACAAAAATAATTTATTCTCTTTATTACATCAGATACAAAGATATGTCATTATGAAGACTGAACCTAGTTACACTTTATTCAACAAAGGTTAGGGTTAGGGTGGTGTTTAAAATTAGCTCACAAACATTTGGGCCTACTTTTGACCACTGATACAACCCATCTCACGCCACATGACTATGAAAATGTGCAGAGGTTTATTTAAAAAACAATGCAGACATTTCCATGAGGTTTATATTGTTTTTAAGAAACAAAAATTGGGATGGATTAAATGGTCTAAATGGCTTTAAAGTTAACAATATGTTATTAATTTATGCATGACTATGAAAATGTGCAGAGGTTTATTTAAAAAACAATGCAGACATTTCCATGAGGTTTATATTTTTTTTAAGAAACAAAAAACGGGATGGATTAAATGGTCTAAATGGATTTAAAGTTAACAATATGTTATTAATTTATGTATTATTGTTTTGGATAATTGTGTAACATGTAAAGAATAACTTATTTGAATTTGTTCAAGAGAATTTAGGGTTTAGTCTTCGTAAATTTGGAAGGCTTGTCACAGTTGAGGAAATAATGGAGGGCGATTCTTCTTTAATAATAGTTAAAGAGTTAAAAGGTAAATCGATGATCTCGACTCGACTAGTTTCCTTTTCTCCCTATACATTCATTTTACTCAAGTGTGTAAATAACTTTCTTGTTGATGAGTATTTTAAAAAAACTAAATGGGAAGAAGCACCTTTCCTTGATTTTCATGGTTCCTTGAAATTTCTTTTGTTTCTACCTATGTATAGATAGATTTCATTTACTGCACAAAATGTTGGAAGAATTTACAACTTCTTGGAAAAATCACTTTATTGACAGACACTTAATCTCATGGATAGGTTTTTCGAACTTGTATCAAATGCTTGTTCAAACTTTGATTTCATAACTTCCTACTATTCTCCTAAATATTTAATCTACCTATTTTTATATCCCAAGGAGTTCCTTTGCAAAAACAAAATTTTGAACTGCACTTTTCGCACTGTTCTCTCCCCTATCCCTTTTATCTTCTCTCCAATATCATAATTTTGGAGCCTAACTTAACCTTGCATGTTTTCATTTCTAATAGTAAGAGTCATTCCATGTATATTCTCTAAGTTTTCTAGTCCATTTCGGAGAAAAAAAATTAAGTGTTGTCTTTTGGTATGGCAAGCATTGCACATCACAAAAGCAAAGTTATGGTTCATTTGAAGGGGTAAATTTGGTGCCAATGAGTCCTATTTATCATATTATTATACATGTGTTACACTCATCCCCAAAGTTTTATGCACTTTCGCACAAGTGTCGTCATTGTCATGGCAAAGTGTATCTTAAGTGTCACACTAGGAGAAGGTTGTTGTATTGTCATCACATTGAGGGGATCATGTTGTTATTATGCACTGCGTGATCATTGTTGTGTCATTGATTATTCTGAGTGTGTGCTCATGTTCAATTTTTATCCTTGTTCACTTTGACGTCATTGATCCCACACTTAGTTAATTTTTGAAAAGTTCTTGCCCGATCAACTTGACTTCACTCAGCCCCCTGGAACTACATACTGCACAATATTAACCCTCAATATCAACCCTTGCCTCTCGGAATTGCACAATATGTAGTTCCTACCTCCAAGGATTATGTATTGCATAGTCTTAGTGCTCAACCTTAGCCCCTCGACCTCAAAAACTACGCAATTCATCCGCCATTCAACCTCATTTTGCACACTTCATAATGGCAAGCATAAAGTTGTCATCCTACCTTCTTGATTTATGAAATTGTGCAATCCCTAGGCCTCTCTCTCTATTGTACTATGCATTGGGAAACTTTAAGGCTCAAGACTGCCTCATTGAGCTCCTCAACTACGCAATCATCTTGCCCAGGACTCCAAAAACTGTGCCCTGTGTAGTCTCAAGCCTCATTCCTCCACTCTTGACCTTGGAATTCCGCATTGCGTAATCCATGAGTTTGTCTCTAAGTCCAACACCCATTTCCAACTTAATCAATGTTTTTCATGAAGCATGTTAGGCTAAGAGTTTATCAGATTGATGTCATCTTGTCGTGAGTGAGTTCCAGTTGCAAGCACTATATTTTCACATGACATTATGATGATGAAGGAGAAGAAGGAGACCATGCTAGAAGACACCGATGAAGCTGAAATACAACTTGACCATTGAACAAGAAGATGGAGGGATACTAGATTGCGACATAGGTTGGAATATCAAGATCACAATGGAGACTCCTTATCTTCAAGCCTTATGAAGGAGGAAGAGAAAGAGCATATACCATCTCTCAAGAAGGAAAAATGATACCAGTATGAATATTGGCTTGAAATTTCCACATCATCATTGAATCCATGTCATCAATGTCAAGTCATGTCTTGTCAAGGTGTCACATCACATCATTTGTGGATATGAGTATGTCATTAGAGAAATTTTGAGGTTTAAAATGGGCCTCAAAACAAAAGTGTACAACAAAAATAACATTTATAAGAACCAATAGGATTCAAGATGATAATGTCAACCATGGGGGATGATTGAATATTTTTGGAGTAAAAAAGTAAAAATACTAAACAATAAAAAAGAAAAAAGAAAAACTACTTTCTCAACTCGTATTTTCAACTTATGTCCGTATGGTTTTACTCAAATTTTGAGTGGAATTACTCATTGGATGAAAAAATTTATTCCTCATCCAAGGAGTACCCATGTTGAATAATTTCGATGGACCTTGCTACATGAAAAATGAGAAATGAATGGAAAAAGTGATTGCAATCACATTTTTTCATGTATTTCTCATTTTTTTGTGTAGTAGGCTCCATCTAAAGTATGAAATATGGGTACTCCTTAGATGAGGAATTAAATTATGCATCCAACAAGTGTTCCGGCTTGAAATTTGAGTAAAACTGCAGGGAGATCAATTGAAAAGACAAGTTGAAAAAGTAGTTTTTTATTTTTCCCTCTAAAATTTGATGATGTAATATAATATTATTTTATTATTTCCATTATTATTTCCTTAGGAGACCCATTTTATACCTCAAAATTTCTCTAATGATTTTTTGAATAATATGAGAAATGTAATGTAAAGTGGAAGTCCAAGAGTCATATATAGAATGTGAAAAGTCACATAGAAATTTGAAAAGTTAGTTGGAAGCTCAAGAGTTATAAGGGTAGTCCAAGAGTCCAAGGGAGGTGAAGAGTCATCTAATTTGATATATACATGCTCATAGCTCAAACAATGGACTTTTCACCTTGGCTTCTCCCACTAGGCATTAGAGAGGAAGATAGTTCTTTTGAGGAGCAAGTGGTAGCTCTAATTCTACACTATTAGAGCTAGTGGTGTTCATTGCACTGATGTATCTTGGAACTTTTGCTTAATACCTTAAGCTCATTGAGCCAACACACTTTCATGTGTATGTCGTAAATTTTGTAAGACTATTCTTTTAATATTTGTGATATATGTTGTTTTCATCTATACTAAAGAAATAGAACTATTTCAGTGGCTACTATGCTTATCTTGTTGAAAGTGTGTTGTACTTGTTTTAATGATCATTTCTTCTATGTGAACTATTTCTATAGTTGATCAATGATTCTTTCGTATATATGTGTCCATGTTTCTTTATTAGATTACTACTATTTTTTTTGCTGAAGCAAGAGTCGACCCTTCTATTTCATAAAGTCAGAAAATAGTTTACATAATGTACATGCATCCATAAATCACTGTGGACCACGGAAAAACAAGAGTTAATCACCTAAAACATTCTCCCCAACCTTAAAAAATTTACCTCCAAACCCTTTTAATACAAACAATGATATTGTTAAAAGACAGAGGAATTAGTGGAAAACCGCAGAAACTCCCGCGCAACATTTCCCCGTACTTGTATTTTCAATCAAAGCTGTCCAATCCCCTTGTGCCATCCAACGACAGAGGAAGAAATCACCAATTGAAGGTGATCGGTGTTTAACGGCCCTATACCACAAAACTGCTTGATCCTTCCTAATCGTTGATCCGCTCTGCGCGATCCAACGGTTGAGAGTGATATCGCAAGGATCAAAGTCTCCGAACAATAGTGCACAATGGGGGTAGTATTCTTTTCCACTCCCCCACCACGTGTAGGAAGCTAAATGGAACCACTTCCATTTTGCAAAAACCATTTCCCACTTTGTAGCCATGCGATCACCTAAAAACCTCCATGGAGGCGGTTTTACCACCCGAAAATGGAAATTTGGATTATGACAGCTCCCGAAACAGCTGGAGAACCCATGCCGCACATTTTTTCCTTTGTACCTAAACCCGGGACCAGGGAAAGTTGTGGACCTGCCAAAAATTCGCCCACCCGAAAAATTGTGGACTTCAGTCAACTATAGTGGCCTACCCCCCTCCGAAATAAAGTCTGTTAGACATTGGCGCTACTTTCTGAGAAAAAGTTATTTCAAATTTGCCTTCTCGGCTCTGTTTCAAAATACCTCTCTGTCCTCTTCCGCTTGCTTGAAACATAGAGCTTTTAGTCTACTCTAAGGCAACTCTTGCCACTTCATCAAAACCCTACAATCTATACCGCTGACACCTTGGTTGGCCAGAATGTCCGCCAATTTATTTTCCCTACCATCATGTACCTTTTTGTCCAACCTTGTGAAGCCCTCTGACCACTGTTCATTACTAGTTGGATTCTATCATTTTGCTTCTATACTCTTCTTTGTCTTCCTCCGCCTGGTTATGACATAGTTTTTTTCAGGTTGCTCTGCACCATTGTGTTCCACCTCCATAAGATTGTGCTATCATTGCAGCTGACACCTTGGTTGGCAAGAATGTCTGCCAATTTGTTGGCCTTTCTCCTCACATGAATAAATATAAGAGTACGAAGTTCCTGTAGATGTACTTGAATTCTATGTAGAACCCGAGTTAGCCTCCAGTGTTTTGTGACCTTTTCTGGTCCTATTCCATTACTGAATCTCTTGGCTGCATTGATGACTAACTCTGAATCCGCCTCTATTATGACATTTTGGAAATTGTTCTGTATCAAAAATTCTAAGCATTATTCCAAATCCATTAGTTCTGCCATGTTGTTAGTGGCTTTTCCTAAGTTTCCATGGAAGATGGAGATTATGCTACCTTTTTCATCCCTTAGAACTCCCCCAACTCCAGCCTCCCCCAGGTTGCCTTTGGAAGCTCCATCAATGTTGTACTTTAAAAAACCTTCAAGGGGAGGATGCTAGAATTCCTCCACCTCATCTCTCATGCTTGCTTTCCTATCAAGACCTTGAGGAATAAGCCCCTGAATTTCTAACAGTTGTAGGATTCTTAACTCTTCTACTGAGGGAGGATTTTTGGGGAGATTCCTAACTATGGTGCCAACTGTATCCTTAAGTTATTTTACATTCAACTCCACCAGGCTAGGTGAGGCAGTCTTTACCTATTTGAATATTCTTTTGTTCCTTCTTTACACACATTCCATATAATATAACTTGACAATAGATCCTAGGTAGAATTGAGAACTTCATTATCAGAAAAATTATTCCTCCAATTGTTTAGAGTGTTAGAAATACTTTCTTGGTCTCTATCAAACTGTTTGAAGATGTTGGTAAGAAATCCCATATCCTGTCAGTGAAAATACAAATGTTGAGAAGATGCTCGATGATCTCCTCTTGGGTCTCACAGAGATGAAATCTGGAGGGATCCAGCATGCCCCTTTTTTTAAGGTTGTCCCAGGTTAGAATTTTCCTGTGGTGAACTAACCACATGAAGAGTTTGATTTTTATCCAGCCTTTGTGCCTCCAAAGCTTCTTCCAAGTTTTATTTGGAGCTTGGGGTTCCAGATCAAGGAGAAGACCTTTACCTTCCTTGATATTAAAGTTGTCCTCTTTGTTGCTACCCCATCTCATTTGATCCTGCCCTTCTGTTACTAAAATTATTCTCTGGTCTAGCATTTTCTTAAGGGACTCAGCTTTATTGTTGAGAGTCCTATCCTCTCTGCTCTCTATTTTTTTCCAAATTCTCCACTTTCCTACATTATGTGGATTCTCCCAAAAGTCTTTTGCCTTAACTAATCCTTGATTTTCAGTCTCTTGCTTGAGGCATAAAAATTCTTCCTTCAGTATATTAGGTTCTTGTTGCCAATTGTCCTCCCAGAAAAGTGCCAGATCTCCCTCCCTGATTTCCCAGAAACTATTCTTTTGTACCACTTCTCTGTTCTCCCAGTTCTTGTTCCATATGGGCGAGCCTTTTACTGTTCCTATCATACGTATGATATTAGAAGCCGGACAGGCATTGGCATATTTTTCCTTCCATATGCTTGCCCATTGAGATTTAGGATCCTTAACCCACCTCCACCAAAGTTTGCTCCTAGAGCCTTTTTGAGAATCTCTAGATTGTCCAAACCCAGGCCTCCTTGGTTCTTGGGTTTGCAGATCTGTTCCCATGAGACTAAAGCCCATTTTTTCCTTGTTTCCTCTTTGCCCCAAAGAAAATCTCATTGAATATTTTGAAATTGCTGTAAGACTCCTATTGGAGTTGGGAGGGTTGATAGCATAAATATTGGGATAGCTTGGAAAACTGGCTTAGTAAGAACCAGTCTACTAGCTAAATTTAGAGATCTATTTGTCCATTTCCTGACCTTGTCTTGCATTTTAGTAGCTAATGGATCCCATATATTCTTGTGTCGGGGTTTAGCTATAAGAGGAACACCCAAATACTTAGAGGGAAGGGATTCTCTTTGAAAGCCTAAAATTCTAGAGACACTTTTCTGGATGGCAATATGAGTGTTAAAGAAGAAGACTTTTGATTTGGTAAGGTTTACTTCCATACTTGTAGCCTTCGCGAATTCATTCAAAATTTGTTTGTAAGCAAGTGCTTCTTTAACTGTGGGAATTTCCTGTAACATGGTATCATCTACAAACTGTTGATGAGTCAAAACTTGCCCATTCTCTGAAAGTCGGAGTCCTTGAATTCTTCCCATTACTCTTACATGCTTGATGGACCGCCCCAGCCCTTCCATCATGAGGATGAAGAGAAAAGGAGATAGCGGATCTCCCTGTCTAAGACCCCTAGAAGGGAGAAAAAGTTCAGAAGGAGAGCCATTCACTAAAATTGAAAAGTTGGATGAAGTCACCAGGGCCATAACCCATCTGACCCAATTATGATCAAAACCAAACATTGTGAGCACTTTTTTGATGTATATCCAATTCAATTTGTCATATGCTTTGGCTATGTCCAGTTTCATGATCATGCCCACTTTCTTGTTGCATGTTAATGAGTGAACCACCTCGTGAGCTTGAATTATGTTGTCCAGAATTTGTCTTCCTTCTACATGCCCTGTTTGTTCCCCGGAGATAAGCGTGGGTAGCAAGGGTTTAAGTTTGTTAGCCACAACCTTGGAAATTATCTTGTACACAACATTGTATAAGGCGATGGGCCTATATTTCTCTGGTGTTTGAGCATTACCCTGTTTTGGAATAAGGGCAATAAAGGAGGTATTGAGAGCTTTCAAAATGGTCTTGTTCCGCCTGGAGTCTTCCACTATCTCAATAATATCCTTTTTAATGATATTCCAGCAGGCTTTGAAGAATTCTGCATTAAATCAATCCGGTCCTAGTGCCTTGCCATTTTGCATTTCCTTGAGGACCTCAATGATCTCCTTTTCAGTTACAGGTATATTGAGATTACAATTATCCTCTCTAGATACCAGTTTAGGTATGTGTTTAATTAAGTTCTTAATGAAAGGTTCTCTTCCTGAAAAGTTTTCCTTGAAAATGTCCTGAAAGTGCTTTACTAACACTGCATCTATCTCCTCATAGGATTGATGAATTTGGCCATTCTCATCCTTGATCAAAGAGATTCTGTTGTGAGTTCTGTTCGCAATGGTAGATCTGTGGAAAAATTTAGTATTACGTTCGCCATCTTTTAGCCATAGAACCCTAGATTTTTTTTCCAAAAAATTTCTTCTTGTTTGCACAACATTTCCCATTCTTGGTGATATTTCTCTGCTAGATTGTTTTTGTCTTTATCAAAGCCATTCTTGATCAAAGCCTGATTGAGCTCTAAGATTTTGTTTTCCACAATTTTTTTACTTGTGAAAATATTGCCAAATTCCTTTTGGTTCCATTCCTTTAACTTCTGCTTGATGTGCTTTAATATTTTATGTAGCATGAACATAGATGATCCCTGAATTTGCAGGTCTTCAGCCCACCATTTTCCAATGTTGCTATTGAAATCAAAGTGTGAAAGCCTTATATTTTCAAACCTGAACGGTTTGTTTCTTGGGGTACCAATGCCCTTGATCTCCATTTGAATCGGCCAGTGATCTGAGCCTCCAAAAGGAAGAATATCTGCTATTATTTCCTTGTCTAGAAGCATGAGCTCTTTAAAGATCATGAATTTATCTAGCTTGGAAGTTAACTAGGAATCCCCTCCTCTTTTGTTGTTCCATGTGCAAAGACCATTGTTTGTCTCAATGTCCACCAGCTTCATGTTTTCTTAAAAACATTGGAAAGCTGAGGAATCTTTGTTTAGTGCTCTTGTACCCCCTTTTTTCTCCAAGAGAGATCTAATCATGTTGAAATCTCCTCCTATAACCCACGATAGCCCTGCAAATCTGTTTCGAAGGTCCACTAAGGAATCAATAAACTTGATTTTGTCATCTAATCTTTGAGGACCATAAACATTCATTACAAGATAAGTGTCCCTGTCTCCTACAGGCTATATAACAGCTGATAAATAGTTCCTTTATGATTCTGCATCAATAATACCTATTTTTTGGGGATTCCAGAGGATAAGGATACCCCCTGCTATATTTTTTGCTTTGACTTCTATAAAATCATATCTAATGAGCCACTTACTATGGATTTGACTTATCTTTTGAATAGAGCATTTCGTTTCTTGGACAAAAATTATATCCGGAGCTACCTGTTTCATTCTATTATTCAGTATTCTCTGCTTTCTTTTGCTTCCTAGACCTCTGATGTTCCAAGTTGTAAACTTTATAATTACAGATTGGTAAAAGAGTAACTGGTTAGATCTTTCATCTCACCTGAGTCTATAATGAGCTTTCCACATTCCATTAATAGCTCATTTTGCTTTTTTCTGCCCCTTTTTTTCCCTGGGTTTCTTGGAGCTAATCTTGGAGTTGATTTTATTGCTTTCATTCCATGGTTGCCCTATCTTTCAATGTTGTTCTCTTCTACCAAGTCCTTTTCCTGAGTTTTCCATAAGAATAGCTTCTTTATTCGACTGCATTCTTCTTGTGGTAGAGATTCTACCCCACCCGTTGTTCCCTTACTCAAGAACCCTTCTAGCTCTAGGTTTTCTCTGTCAAGAATCTCTTGCAACTCATTTTCTTCCATTTCCATCTTGCTCTGAGTCATTTCCTGATCCATATCCATATCTTATTCACTTATCATGATCCCTTTCTACTTTTTCCTTTACCTGTTCCTGATCCTGTTCTTCTTCCTTATCCTGCTTATCATATCCATCCTTCATTACTAGATTTTCAAGTGCTATATCTTCCTCCTCTTCAAGAACTTGGAACTAATTCGGCCTCACTTTTTGGTCTCCACTTTGGTGTTGTTTTGGCCCTTTTTTTCCATTTCTACCTTTGTGAGCAACTTTGTGAAAGCCATCTGTTTCTTTCATTATGTTAGGTTTGATTTTGTTCTCTGCCTTACTGAGAGGGAAATCTCTAAGATGGTGCCCATGTTCATGACATTTTTGACATCTAAATGGAATATGCTCGTAGTTAACCATCTACACCCATTCCTCATCATAAACCTCCAATATGACCTCATTCAGAAGTGCTCCAGATAGGTCCATCTCTACACAAATCCTAGCAAAGGAGGTATATTTTCACTTTCCTTGTGGCTTTAGAAGTTTTGACATACCTCCCTAATTTATTGCCTATGGCTGTTAGTGATTCTATTTTCCAATAATCTAGAGGTAGCGAATAGAGTCTTACCCAAACCGGGACTGAGGTAAAGGTTTCCCGCTCTAGCACAAAGTTCATCATCCATGACCGCATATAGAGCCCTGCTGCTGCATAGAAGTAGGGCCCACCTTCAAACACTCTATCTTTGTCCTCAATGTTTGCAAACATCATAGCGAAAAAACCCCTGGATCCTAGATGAAGATCAATGCTTCCTTTAGACTTCCAGTGGTATCTGATCCATGTTTGTAAAGCCTTTTCCGTGGGCCATAGTCCCATGAATTTGCATATGATTGCATAACTCTGCATGTGCTCCCTGTGGGCCTGTAGCTCTGGGTTATTTAAGATTACTTTGGGAGTGATTTCAGCTTTGGGCTTGCATGGTCCCTTTTGTTTCCTGTCTGTTGTTCCCTGTTTTTTTTCATTTTCCTCCTTGTCTTTTGTGCCATCAATTTTCTTCTCCTTGTTACTTACTATTTCCTTATCCTTGTTTTCTCCTCCTTCCATCGTGTTCCCTCTGCCTGATTTTGGAGGGGTCTTGCCCTTGTTAACCACTACCTCTCTGTAGGAGGGAGTGGAGCTCCCTCCTCTGCATCCATCCATGGAGAAACTCCCACGTAGAAACCCTCAACCCTGGTTTTCCACAAACTCCCACGCTATCACTCAATAGTTATTCTATCTTCATCAAGCAATCAAACTTGATAGATTCAACTAATAACCCTTATTAGATTAATACTATTATTCTTCTCTTAAAGGCTCAATTTTATTTTCCCTTCAGTGAAAGAACCTTGATATATTCTACAACTAAACATTCCATAAGGCATACTCACTTGTTCATTTAGAAGTACATGTACATTACTCTCTTGTGCTAACCATAATAACCAAGGCAAATATTTAAGAATCATAGCATCCGGGCCTTAATTCCAGAAAGGCTCCTATTCCAAATGGTGCAAAGTATAATTGGGCCTTTTCATTGGGGAGAGTCCCTTGCATGTTGTCGGGATCTAACACCGTCAACATTATGGTGCTAGAAGGAGGGAAACTGTCTTTTTATGGTTGATAACTCACCACATCCTAACAAGTAGACTTCCGCATAAGGTAGTAACATTGCCATTTCCAATCCAACTCATACTCCTGAGAGAGAGGAGACTTACGATTAGGTTTGGACCATATGACCCATTACTCATAAGTTTGTGACAAGAATTTTAGGTTACTTACGATTAGGTTTGGACCATATGACCCATTACTCATAAGTTTGTGAGAGCTCTTGGTTTGCTCCCTATTGCTGCTATGCTAGCTCATAAGCATGTAAATAAAGAAACAACTCCCAATGACATATTGGTTTCTTCAGTGGAAGATTTGGTTATTGCTGTTGAAAATGCAACAAGATGATAGAGCTTAGTGAAAAGAAGTCGCCTTCACTAAGTGGGCCCGCAGGCTATTTTTGGCGCAAAGTCTATTTTTAGACTATGTCTATTTTTAGACATATGATCATGGTCTATGAGTTGTAGGATGTTATTTATGGATGATTGGTCATGTTGGTAAAAATAGATGGACCTCTATTTTTAGACATATGGGCGGAGTCTATTTTTAGACTGCCAGTCTAAAAATAGAACAGTCAAATATTATTAGCTCTTATAATATTTGGACTATAAACATTATCTTATCCTCTTGCAGCACTTCAGTTCGAGCTACATATGTGGCACATGCAACT